>PNEQ01123219.1:0-27663 GCA_003012365.1 Medauroidea extradentata | reverse complement strand
TGGACGCCACTTCGAACATCTTTTGTAAATGTTCATTGTAAATGTCCATTGTAAACGTCTGTGATGAATTAATGTTTCTAGTCGCATCACTGTGTAGTAATATACTATGTCGTAAATAAACGTTTATTGATAGAAATATTTCGTAAAAAATATTAACAGAAGCGTAAAATAACGAGATCTGAAGCAGAAATCGTTGAAATATATTCCAAAGTCTGTGTAAATATATGTTGAAAGAGTTAAACCGTTTAGAATGCTGCGTAAGAAGGCGGCAACCAGTGAAATCGAACGTAGCTCCGTCGCTAGCGCGCCGCGAGCAGAATTCAAGCCGGTTGCGGGTGGGTAGGCAGCCCACTTGCCAGTTCTGTGTTGAATCGAAACATACTGTACATTTCCAGACATACAGTAAAATGACGTTTCGGGAACTGGAATCTGTTCCAAACATCAGATAGACACACAGGGTTCAGGAACAGGAGTGCGACTGATGAGATTTTTTTTATATACCCCGCTTCGCCAGCGTGCCACGCTCAATCTATGGGTACTCCGGCATGCATTAGTAGCTATTTAATTTCCGAGGAGGGATTGAGTGCGTCTCAAGGCTAAGCCTTATACGCATTAGGTAGCATGCAAGGTATTAGGAGGTCGCTGGCCTCATGGGATGAGCAGGGTTGTCTGGAGGCATGGCTGCAGTTGTAGCCATGCACTCACCCCCGAAGAGAGCAAGAGATAGATAAGGGCACAGTAAAACCAGTACAAATAGAGTAGGGTACTGAAAGCTGTGCGACAGGGCGCGCAGGGAATAAACCACAATAATTAATGTTAGGACACGGAGAAAGTAGGATATTTAGTTAAGCTCGAGACATACCATACTACATTTTACCTGTGTGAGGTAACTTCTACTGTATTCGCGTTCAAGTGAGAGCGCGCGAATTACATGCACGTGATCAAAGGTAAGGTCTGTCAATGAAAACACGCAGTGTTCACGTGATTGCAGCCTGTAATCAGGGGTGTCCGGAATACTCGCCACGTGTAGTGGCAGACAGGTATTGAGCGTAGAATATCATGCACGAATTGTTGGTATTCAGGCGAGTATTAACATATAAAATCGTGGGAACCTATGAGTATGAATGAATCCCGAGAAATCTCTTTGAACAGCGACATCGTTCAGCACGATACACAACTCAGAAATCCGGGCATAAAATCATATTTCTCAGACGACAATGTCATACCAATGTGCTATTGGAAAAATTAAAAATAATCGACATTAATACTGACATACGTATTGTAACTAATCTATTTATGAACGTTAACAATAACATGTGAAAGGACAAACAAAACAGAATAAAGTATCGCAATGATTATTTAATGATACGTGTATACAATGTATTAAAATGAAAGCTTCTTATTGTACATCGCAGTAGAAAAATATTATACTAAGCAGTTGACGTTCATTAACATTATCAAACCCCTCGTTATTTTCAAATCATCTGTATTGTGTACGGAACCCGTAAAATAATTTTTTAAGTACAATCATTCCACATTAACGATATTTACATCACACTTTCGACAAAACCGTCACATAATATATATATATATATATATATATATATATATATATATACATACATATATATATATACACCAACCATTTTATAGACATTATGCGAAGTTTATATGTGATTGATATAATTCAAGGTACACGTGTTTTATATATAATTACTATACCGAACATGCAGTGTACGTATAAAGAACTACGATCGATAAGTGAATAAACGGTACATAACATCCCTAGTTGGGCGCGCATGAGTTTACTTACGTTCGGCACTATTAGAAAACAATACGAACACTCGCTTGACCAGTCACCAATTTAACTCTTCGTCACACTGCAGTAGCGCACTGGTTAGTAGCTTGTACACCCCTTACATCTTATATAGTATCACGCACTCTTGCTTACAAACAACAACTCTCACTTCTCGGCGAATGAATTATATGGTGTTATAACACATTTGAAAAACACTATTCATGTTGGACAGTCGGGTATGCCTTCACCCAGCTGTAGTAACGCTGGTGCAATATTTGTATAAACATTCGAACATCTAGGCGGCTGTACTGAAGAAATCTTCATCGCGCGAGATATGTGAAAGTTGTCTTGCAAGAATTGAATACTTATTTGACTACATCAGACAGTCGAATACTTATATATATTTAACATCGAGTTCAGGTAGGCAGAAAGAATCGGCTTCAGCCCAGTTACCTCAATTTTTTTTTCTCACAATCATGACTAGTGACCCTCTTAGATGACGTCACGACCGTCATATTTGTTTACGTCACCTTCAGTCTTGAACTTATGCCGCATTACAAGCAACCTAAGAAGTATTATTTCAGTCCTTTTCATCCCACCGTGGATAATGTGTTGCGACATAAAAAAACATGTGCAGGAAGATAAAACTGAGTTGGTGGCCTCTTGTGTGGAGTCAGTCGTCGACTGTTTACACGGGGTGATAATTTGACACTCCAGCATTGTCGTATTGGTTTTCCACAACCTAATCCAAACCAAGAAGCTCAACCCGCAACCTAAGCAGCAAACATGCCTATTTTCTATACATGCTTCGTACACTACTATGCATGCTTTGCACATTGTTCTGTGTGTACCGCACATAGCACTACAGGCTCCGCACACAACTATGCCCTTTCCACAAACATCTGAGCACCCATTTACTTATGCTGTGAATGTCACCTCACACTCACAACATGCTCCGTACATGACTACGCATGCTCCGCCCATGTCTCTGTATGCTCCGCACATGTCTTCACATTATCCGCACACAACTAGGTGTAGGCCTACTCCGCGAGGCTCCACACATATCGTTGCATACACCTTACATATCATCGCAGCAACCACACAAATCATAGCAGGCAGCTCACATAAAACTGCAGGCACCTCACATAAAACTGTAGGAACCGCACAAATAACTGCAGGAACCGCAAATAAAACTGCGGATGCTGCACATAAAATGCAGGTACTGCACATTGAACAGCACCAACCGCACATATCATCGCAGGTACCGCACATAAATCTGCTGGTACCGCACACAACTATGCAAACTCTACACAAAGTAATTCATTCTTCACACGTCTCTGCATGCTCCGTGCATGACATCGCAGGCACTGCATATTCTGCATATCAAAGAGCAAGATGATAGTTTGCAATAGCTATTACTGCTGAGGATGAAGTCACCTCTCGCGAATCGAGGCAGTGTCCCTATGCTTCCTAATACTGTGGGGATATTCTGTGTGGTCCTTTCTACTTGTAAATTCTAAGCATATTGTATAATATTTTAAAAAATCTAGGTCTTTGAAACTCTGTAAGTAAGTTTAATGTGTAAATGATGGAAAATATCAATTTTAGTAAATTGTGGGAGGTACAGTATTGTGCAAAATAGTCTGTATCATATTAATGTATCTCATGGGAATTGTAAATGAGATAAGATATTACGACAGGATATCTAGAGTAAAATTGAAATACATGAATTGATATTCAACACACGTGCATGTTTACAGCCAAGACAAGCAGCATATCTAAATGATACGTTAAAGGGAGGGGATGCTCATATATTGAGGTCTAACGCTGAGTTCCCCCAAATCTGACGTCTAAAAATGTGGTCTAAAGGAGTGAGGTGACAAAATGGATGCCCGCTCAAAGCACTATACAGGACGATGAGTAGTTTTGGAATATGCTGGGTTTCAATAATCGGATATGAACTACTACGTGGTAAGTGTGAGTGAGTATGTGCGTGTGTGTGTACTATGTAGTGTACACCGATGCATGTAGAGTATCAGAGTTGTGTGAGTGTTTGTGTGGTAGAGTGTATTGCGTGTGTATGTGTGAGTGTAAGGATATATGTTATGTGTGTGAAGGGGCTGTGGTATGGTGGTGTGGTGTACAGGTAGGTATTTGCGGGGTGTGCACCGATGTGTGTAAGACTTCACAGTGTTATGAATGTTTGCATGGTAGTGTGTATAATGTGTGGGTGGAGGTATATGGGTGTGTTTAGTTCGTGTGTGTTTGTGGGAGGGGGTGTTGGGGTGTGTGATGTGGAGGTGTGTTGTGAGGGGTGTGGTGTCTGTGGGTGTGGAGTGTGTGTATGATGATGTGGATGTGGTCTGTGTGAGTGTGGTGTGTGAGGTGTAAAGTGTATGTGTGGAGGAAGGTGTTTGTAAGTGTATGGGCATGCATAAGGCTCTATATATGTGATCCAGTTTATGGAATGGGAATATGGGAGTTTTCATATTGTGAAATCATTTAGCCTTTCGACACACTTTACGTATGTTGATACTTATAAATGATTTCTTCTTACTAGGAGCTTTTTGTCAAAATGCTTACTGCTTGTTTAGTTTACACGAATTGGTGGGCGATATACTTCTCCACTTGAAATGGTGCAGCTGTCCCTATACCACAGAGTATAACACAAGCATATATAATTTAGCATTTATTTGTAGTGGTGTAGTGGCCATGACCGACTATCAGGCGTGTAGGGTTATGTGATGGTTGGTGAAGGATGGAGGTTTCCTGACGCTACCTGCTTCGCAAATATTTACTTGATCTTTATCGCGAGGGCTTCATTGCCTTTCCATATTAGGCTACCTGGGGCGTATGTAAGGTTTGGTTGACTCATTAGGTTAACTGGCTTTATTATGTATGGTAAACTCTGGTTAGTCCGTGATAAATTTAGTTATTTCTTATGTATAAATGACAATTAAACAACTACTAAAATCAATTAAGGCATTTTCAGTAGTTTGGCTCTTACAAATAAACTTAAAGGCTATCAAATTTTTGTCATCTACTTTTAGTTAAAAAAAATTCAAATGTTTTTTTTGACACTTAAGTCCCTGATAACTCTGTTTAGTCCCCGATACCACTTTGTTAACTTCGTGATAGGTTAAGTTAGTACATGACATACTGTTATCTTCTCCGTATGATTTCATTCACTATCGGTATCGCTTGAACATCCGTTGCACACGAAAACAACCTCACTTCTAACATTTTGACTCGCACAAATGGTACTGAACATTACAAAAACTACTCTGAACCCATTCAGCACTATTTTTTTAACTACCTCTTCATTGTAACTCTTCCCGCAAGACCCACAAAACCAATCTTCTTTACGTTGGAGTGAGGAGGCTGTTCAAATCAATTCTGCTGGGTTTCTCACGAGGCTGTGCATGCATAAATGAATCCAAATCTTTCTTCCAGATGTTCTTCAGTGGTTTGTACAATTCAACATCCAGTGGTTGAAGAATATGGGTAGTGTGAGAAGGAAATGTAACAATGTAGACATCATTTTTGGCATCAAGTTCTAGAATCTTTGGGCTCAAATGACTGGCATGACTGTCTATCAAATAAATAATTGGTCGTGATGGAGAAATGTTGATCAAGAAATGATTGAACTATTCAAGAAACAAATCAGTGTTGATCCAGCCATTTTTCGACAAGTGGACGAGACCACCTGGAATCAAGTTCTCAGCCAGACCTTAAAATATTCGAACACCTTTAATAATTATGAGTGATGGAATCGATAGTCCAGATGCGCTTACACAACCAAGCACAGTTGTTGTAATACTTCATTCTGCATAGGACTGCTTATAGGTATATTTTTTCCTACAACAGTCACAACTTTGATTGATTTCATAACATAGGTGAGGCCTGTCTCATCTACATTCCAAAATCTGCCTGCCAAATTTTTCACGTGTAAGGATTCAGCGAGATCTTCCAACTTTCGTGTAAAAGTCATTTAAAATCTCTCTGTTCGCAGTAGACGCTCTGGATAGTGCAAGGTTTTCTGGTTGCCTTAATGCAAGACCGTAATGACTTTTGAAATTTACCCACCAAAACCACCATGCCATTTCTTTGGTTTTATTAAATGGATGTTGGACTCCAGACTGGTCTACTAACTTATGAGCGAGGTGCCTTATTTGGTATACTGTCAAACCGAAACCAAGTTCCTGCATTTTCACAATGTAGCTTACAAGCTTCAACTCAAGTTCACTGCTCATTGCAAATGGTTTCCCAATTCTGCTAAGTTCTACATTTGTCAGATCTTTTTCATTTGTTTGAGTTGGAAGATACTTTGAAACATAATCTAATACATAACATAATATCGGCACTTGTTTGGTGGTGAAAGTGTATTGTGATTGGATTCCCTGAATGTTGCAGTGCATATCACTGTCAGAAACGTATTTGAGGTTAATACACTAAACGGCAATGAACTCCGTACACACCTTTTTCTGGCAGGGTATTGTAGACACTTGAGGTTTGTAGGCTGTAGTGTATTGTACCAACCTTCGCATGGTGTGGCCGAATTAAAATCACAATCCCTGAAGCTCTCCACACAAAATAGGCAGTTGCAGGTAACCCTTATATAGATGCTGGTGTGCATGTAGCGTTCTAGCATAGAATTAATTGTTGTGTCGAGAATATGCTTGTTATTCAAATAATGGTCTGTCGGAACAATGTGATACTAGCGTGGTGGTTTGCTGTAGACTGGTCATGCAGAGTTTGTTACATGCTGATACATGAAAAGTGTTAAGGTAACGAATTGTATAGAGAGGGTAGGAGGTGGGGTACGTACATAGAGGAACGCTATATTTCGACACCATTCTGGCATCATACCTTAGGAATGTGCTGACTCGGAGGTACGGAGAAAGAGTGGATAGTACAAATGTTAGTATTGCACCATACTGTTAAACACTTATGTGATGAATCAGCGAGGAGGGGTGGAGCGAGGCGTAGTGGGGGAAGCGTACTCACGAGAATGATGCAGAAAGTCGTTTACAGATTTGTGCCATGTTGCGACACCGATATGGTGACTCATGTGATGATGTAGCGAGAAGGAAGTACAAAGGTCGGTATTGCACCATACTGCGACACTCGTATGTGCTTTATCGTCGAGGAGGGGAAGGTGGTATAAAATGACATCATAGTATGGAGGCGAGGAGTGTCACGTGATGAGAGTATGATTAGCATGCATGTGGTGACTTGGGAAGAAGGAAAATGATAAAGGCTGGTGATGATAAAGGGAGGAGGAGGTGTCTGCCAGTGACTTGAGTTAAAGTATGGCGGGAGTACTAAGGAAGCTTGTCTAGGCATATATTTTTGGTTACTTTTTATGTTAATTATAAAAGTAATATTCTATAAGAGGTGTAACTAGAGTTTGGTTGGAATGCGAAATAGACAAGATTTTTGAAGACTTGGAGAAAACAGTTATAGATTTTTTTTGTTGTATTTATTGGGAATCGTTCTGGTATAGCTAGGGGACACGGTGGGGGAAATGCGGATGTTTGTTCATTTTATATAGTTATCTACTTAAATGAATTGTACTAAAAATATTTTTTCATTATGAGATATGAGTAGGATGTGTTTGGAATGTAAAATAGAATTTTATTCGGAAGACTGGGATAAAACTACATTATTTAATTTGATTGGATTTTATGGAAACTTTTCGGGGATAGCTAGAATTGAAGTCGAGTTTATTACCATGGGGGAGCGTAGGAAGTTGGTCCAGGTACGTTATAGTAATTTACTTCAATTATTTTACTGAAATAAGAAAATGTTTTTACATTATGAGGTGTGATTGGTGTGTGATTGTAATTAGAAACCGAAAAGTTTTCAGAAGACTCGGAGAAATGAGCTATATTTTTTAAGATTGGATTTTTTGGAAATTGTTAGGGTATAGCTAGGATAGTAGTCGTGTTTACATTACTATCATTGGAGAGGGTCGGGAAGGTGGTCTGCGTATGTTGTATGTATTAACTAAAATAATTTCAATAAGAAAATGTTTTTACATTATGAGATATGAGTGATGTGTGTTTGGATCACTAATACGAAAATTTTTTGGAAGATTTAGAGAACACCCCTATAATTTATTTAATTGGATTTATTTAAAATTGCCCAGGGATAACTAAGATAGGAGTCGGGTTTGTTATATTAGCACTAGGGAGGATGGTGAACCTGTTCAGGTGATGTACAGTTATTTACTTGAATTATTTTACTGTTAACAAAGTTTTTACATTATGAGAGTTGAGTGGGGTGTGTTTCGAATTTAAAATATTAACAATTTCGGAATATTCGGGCTAAACCTCTATATTTTATTTGTTTGGATTTTTTATGGAGATAACTAGGATAGGAGTCGGGTTTACATTATTAGCATGGGGGAACGGCGGAGGAGCCTGTTCATGTGTAATATAGTTATTTACTTGAATTATTTACTGAACAAACGTTCTTATATTTTGAGATGTGAGTTTCGTGTGTTTGGAATGTAAAATAAAAAAAATTTCGGAAGAATTGGAGAAAAATTTTTATATTGTTGAGAATCGTTTGGGGATAGCTATGATGGGGAGTCGGTTTATGTTATTAGCATGGAGCGGGGTGGGAGAGCCCATCCATGTGTGATATAGTTATTTAATTAAATTGATTTTACATAAAATTTTTTGTTATGAGGAATGAGTGGGGCTTGGTAGGAATGCGAATTAGAAAAATTGTCGGAAAATTCGGAGGAAATCCCCAAGAAGTTTGAATTCATTTAAGTGCAACAATTTACAACAGGTATCATGGACAAGATGGATGCTGGAATCAAGATGGTGGGCATCATATTTCATCCATTTAAAAATTAATTATTTTTCTTTATTTTTTTTTTTTTGGAAATTTTGAACATTACATTATTCAGTATGACGGGCGTGACTTCATACAAGATGGTGCTGTAACATCATCAAATATGGCGTCCATGAAATAATCAACGGCTTCTATGCTACATCGACGATGACGATGGCATACATACTGTACGACATGGTTACCAGCAATAAGACTGTCAGAGTAAAAAAAACCTTCGCCCGTCACTAGCAGCAGCATGTCGTAGCCCATTTGCCTTGACCGACCTCTATAATGTGGCAGAATGTCGCTCAAGCAAATGTAAGTGTAATCGTTGTAGAATGTTATAATTATTCTTTTTTGCAAGAGCTGTCCACACCCATGCACTACAATTACTTGAGGTAGTATTATCTAGCCTATTTTTTGCTCTTCCTGTATCTATCCATCTGTATTCTTTCTCTGTGGCTATCATCTTTCTTGCTAGATTCAATTCTCAAAATGGATTAGCTATTTCGTTTCCTTCTTTAAACCGCCTATACAATATGTTGGCATTGCCATTATATTGCACATCTCCAGTCTGAAGCCTGGAGAGCTGCTAGCAAGTTTGTGTAACAGCAATCTTGTGTGTAGTAAAGCTTGAAGGCATTGCATTCTCATTGTCAATCCCAAAGACAGTGTAAGTATAAAAATGCTAAAAAAAATTATATCTTAAAAAATTAAGAAATCAAAAACTAAAAAAATCCCCGAAGCCTAGCAGATAATACGCGGGAAAAATTTCCAAGTTAACAAATTACTGTCGATAAAGTAAACAATACAGACGACAATATAGACGATGTGACACGAAAATAAAATGTCGGACATGTCATCATCCCAAAGAGAGGGTGTAGTGTCGTCAATGTCATTAAAGAGAGAAGGCTTCGAATCGTCGTTTTCATGATGGACAGGAAGGGTGGTGTCGTTTCCTGGAGCCGAAAGAGAGGGAGAATGATGACTTGCAAAGAGAGCGTCGTCTTGCGATGCCGAGAGAGAGAAAGAGAATGATGACTTGGAAAGAGGGTCCCATCCACTGGAGCCGAGAGACTTGAGTCGCCGGTTCCATGCTAGAAGCTGCCCCATTCACGACTGAAAGACAGAGCAGGAAATAATGGAATGATAGAGCAAGACAAACAAGAGACCAACTCACAGGCTCTAGAATATTCTCGAAAGAATGATAGAACAGGAAAAACATGGAAGCCAACGAACATAACCTATTTATTCACGAAGGAATGAGAGAGTAGGAAGTAATATGATACAGCACGAGAAAAACTAACAGAATGACCGGGCAGGAGAAAATAAAAAGGCAAGATGACCGACAATACAAGTTGTCCGACAATATGGCCGAAAATATAGCCGAATAGACGGCCACCAAAATGGCGGCCGAGGCTCCGGCTCCAGAGCCCCGCACCCCCAAAACTAATCCCCCACACGAAAAACATGGAAGCTAACGATCATAACCTAGATTATTCTCGAAGGAATGAGAGAGCAAGAAGTAATGTAATGGTAGCATAGGAGAAAAGATAACAGAATGACAGGGGAGGAGAAAATTAAATGCAAGATGACTGACAATAGGCCTACAAGATGTCCGATAATACGGCCGACAAAATGGCCGACAAAATGGCCGACAAAATGGCCGAAATTATGGCCGACAAGGCAACCACTGCAATGGCGGCCGAAGCTCCGATTCCAGCGCCGCGCGCCCCCAAAAAAAATCCCCCACAGGAAAAACATGGAAGCCAACGAACATAACCTAGATTATTCTCGAAGGAAAGAGAGAGCAGGAAGTTATATAATGATAGCACAGGATAAAAAATAACAGAATTACAGGGCAGGAGAAAATTAAATGCAAGATGACCGACAGTACAAGATGTCCGATAATCCAGCCGACAATATGGCTGACAAAATAGCCGACAAAATGGCCGAAAATATGGCCGACAAGACAGCCACCAAAAATGCGGCCGATGCTCCGACTCCAGTGCCCCGCGCCCCCAAAACTAATTACCCACAGCAAAAAAAACATGTAAGCCAATGAACATAACCTAGATTATTCTCGAAGGAATGAGAGAGCAGGAAATAATGGTATGATAGAGCAGGAGAAAAATTAACAGGTAAATAGATCAGGACAAAATAGAATACAAGATTGGCGATAATATGGGCGACGAGACGGCCGGCAAAATGGCTGCCAAGATGGCGGCCGAGGTACCGACTCCTGCGCCCCGCGCACCCCCCCCCCAAAAAAAAAGCCTCTTTTCCATCTACTAATAGTGCTCTTAGCTGTGAAGTATGGAAACAGACTGTACCATTAGTAAATTCAGAAGGCACTGGAAGTGAAACAATGCGTAGAGCTATGAGCTATAAGGCTCAGTACCAAAGTCAGAGTAAGCAGTGCTACTTACTAGCAGATGAGTAACTACGTGGAAAGTCAGTGACACTAAGAAGGTAACTCTATAATAAATGAAAATAACAAGATGGAGGGTGGAGCATATAAGAGTAGCTAGGAAATCATGATGATGTGCAGAAACAAACTAAGTGGGTTAGACCACATGTGAATAATTGTGAAACAATGTGCTGTCCAAAGCCGGCGAACCGGTTCCTAGGCTCCTGCCCCACAAAGAACCATACTATACTACTTTCGTTCCTGAAGAGAGTGTAACCAGACTGAAATATATGAGTGTATTTATTGTTAACTCTCAGTGAACAATGAAACTATTAACACTTTTATATGTCGCACACATGCACGCAGAATATCCTGATTTCACTGCTCATTAAACAAGCTAGTAGATTTTCCATGACAGCTACGTTAAGGCTACATGTGAATTTTCACGTTATTCTATAACGTTGCGTAAGTTACAGCATACAAAACCGGCGCTCACATTAAAGTGTCAGAGGTTACACAAGGAAAAAATGCAACGCCATAATTTATAGCTCTGAGATGATAAGTAATGTCAAACAGGTCAAGGCAGTCTGGGAATAACACTCGCTGTTTGCCTCGAGCAGAAGGAAAACTTTGTAAACACTGGAAATACGTAGTGAGACGTGTCCAAGCGTAACTGTATGTATTGTTAATACAGCATTCATGTATAAACAAATAGGACTCAAGTCTATTTCCTGGCGTAGGCCACTTCACAACTCACTACAATTCCTGGCATAGAATAAAATGGTACATGCATTGGTTCATGCAGCCAGCCTGAAAGTTCTCTGTAGAGTCTATAGTTCGGTGTTTTGGTTTTGTCAGGCAAATAGTCATCGAACAATATTGCGGTTACCTTTACGGGGCCGCGTTGGTCGAAGATTCTTCACCTACGATCAGGGCTCAATCCCCAGCGGGTTCAGTCCCAGGTTTTTCGAATGTGGAAATCAAGGTGTGTACTTCGCCGTTCGCGGTTGGGTTTTCCTCAGGGAACTCCATTTTCCTTCGCCTCTCCCATTGTGTCGCTTGGTCATACTCGTATCACCCTCCTCAACTATTCATGGGACTGAATGGGCAACAGCTTGTCTCGTTTGTCGAACAGACGACACATCATTCACTCCGGCCTTCTCTTATACGCAAGGTGACCTTGCCCAATGACGGGAATGCCTAGAGGAATTTAATTTCCTACGGAAATTGTTTCATTAAATAATATGTTTCGGCTATTCCGTATCGCATTTACAAGGTCACAAAAGTGGACAAATATGATGCTGCAGTCTGATTCTCTCGCATGTGTTAGGCGCTTGCCTCTCTCTCTCACTCTCTCTCTAGGGTCAAGTTAATGAAAATATTTGCAGTCATCGTGTCGACTGCTCTCCTATATGGGATACTAAGTGACGGACCTATCATTTAAAGACGTAGTAATTAAGCTAAAATGTGTACTGTACACGTATATACATTTTTTAAATAGAATCTGCTGTAAGTTTAACGTAGCTAACAAAAATGAATGCAATGAAACTCTCAGTTTCACTATTTTCGGTTGCTGGAAATAAGATTTACTGGGTAGTATTGAATCCGAAATGAACATACAAACGTGTGACGTAGTTTTAAAGCAAGTCCAATTCAGATAACACTCATGCACGTTGAATAGTTTTCGAATATATATATATATATATATTTTTTTTTTTTTTAATAAATGTTTGGTAATATGTATACTGATCGGCGGTCTGGGGTGGGGGTTACCTTAACACAATGACGTGACCACCTAGTTAAGGTGAGCGTGTGGATGTAATATGCGATGTTAGAAGTCAGGTACTACAGAAGCAATGAGAACGACACAGCTCTCCTCACCATAAGTCTAACTGTTGTTCCCGCCAACTCGCCTCTGTGAGAGGTTCAATGGTAACCGTGTTATTTCATGATGTAATATTATGTTAAAGGTGTATAGTACACAGCTATAGCCTACATTTAACAAGATTTTGCGTCATGTGCATATGTAAATATACAGGAGTGCAAAAAACACAGATTTTGTTTAATTTTTCCAGTGTATATAGACTGTTAGATTATAACATAATACTTAAAATATGCATTTTAAGTGCTGTTTAAAAAAATAGTAAGTAACACTGTTTGAAGTTACAGATTGACAACTGACAATATTACGATAGCAGTTAGAGCGCTCGCCTTCCTCAAAAGCGATCCAGGTTCGTTTCCCGTCTGGATGGATGACTGTCTTTTCGCATGTAGGAGGTTCGAAGTTGGGTGTTGGGGTTTCTCGGTGTACTCTGGTTTCCCTCGCACTTTTATTTTGTCGCTTCTTCATCGCCGATTCTCACTTTTTCATCCAGCTTTCACAGACTTTTGAGTTTGGGATGTGACCCTCCCGTACTGCAATATTTATTATTTACAATGTCAGAATATACTAATGAGTCTACTTAAAACTGCTAACACTAAAAATGAAGGTGTGCTGTATATGTCTATAATTGTTTTTAATGAACTTGTAGTATGATTTTTGTGTCAAAAACGTGTGCAAAACACCTATTTTTGTGATTTTTTTTTAAAATTATCTTGCACCAGGTGTAAGAATGTAAGTCATACAACTCAGTAGAAGTTCTGAAGTGAGTATACACGTGTGTAATATATTGTGAATGTTATTCCCATCCCTCATGCGCATTAAGTCATTTTGGAATATTCTTGTAAGGTTTGAAGCTCTCCATTGTGTTCAACGTTTGGGGTTGCTCCTACCTAAATACAATCACGCTATTCTGCATAAAGTAAGACTTAGGTACTACTGCATTTCTCTAATCTTTTTCACCAAGGTGAACTGGGTTCGATTCCCAGCATGGCCGAACTCCAGATCTTCGTACGTGGAAGATGCGGTAGAGCAGGACTTCTCAATTAAATGTATCTTCGGGCCACTTGCTTCAATTTTATACCTACCAAAAACACTCGTGGGGCAAAAATAAAATAAATAAATAAAAAATGCAGTCAATAAATATAGGCATTGTATGAAATCATTTAACTGAGATTAATGTTAGTCTAACATAAATCATTGTCATACACAGAGATTACATTTACCTAACTATAACTATTACAAAATAGTCTTTAAATTATTATAACAAAACATTTTCGCTGATTTCTGACATTTTGATGGCGGGCTAGTAGAAATCTCTCTCTGCGGACCGCATCTGGCCCATGGGCCGCCTATTGAGAAGGCTTGAGGTAGAGTGTGATGTTGAATGGTGGGTTTTCTCGGGGGTCTCCTGCATTTCTCAATCCATCTCTTCTTCATTGCATGTTCTCACTTAATGGTCAACGACAGTGTTTTTTCAGACGTTCAGTTAGAATTCTGTTCTCGGATATACTTCCTAAATGTGTTTATTTACACGTGTGTGCGTGTGTAGGTGAGTGTGTGTGTGTGTGTGTGTGTGAGGAGCGAGGGAGAAATTCTCTAGTGAGCCTAAGTAACTAACAACCGGTGTGCTGTACACGCATATATATTTTTTTATAAAGAATTTAAACCAAGATTTTCATATTAAAATATAGGGAAAAAATGGAGTACAAAAAAAAGTGTAAAATTTCGTTCGTTCTTTAGTTTTTCGAATAAATTAATAACTGTTGATGCTCTGCATAATGCTCTGTGGGCTTGGTATTCGGAGACCTTGCATAGGTAATGTATATAAATTATTCGTAGACATTTTGTTGTAAAGCTAAACGAAAGCGTTAAGAGATAGATACTCTGTTAGTATTGTACGTTAGTTATGTACTATAAATTAACTAGTTTTGTTGATGTAAGATTAACTTGAAGTGATATTTCTATACTTTTACGTTGTAGTAATATGTTCGTGTTTTATATTTTCATAAATTTAATTTGTTTTTCTACAGTAGGATGTTGGGGTGTTATTTACAGAATATTAGTGAATATACCATGCAAGGTTATATAACCTGCTAGTAAAACGAATCAGTTTAGTACAAATGATTTCAATTCATGTTTACTTAACATGATAATAGTTAGTTTTATAGAAAATGGAGCAGTATTATTTTTTTTAAACCTTGCTGGCAGAACAGTATGTGTGTTCCTAGCTATCTGGTTAGCTGGCTAGCTAGCCGCACACCCATGTGCTGTAAGTTGGGATGGAATGTTTGTTTAGGCATGTGAGGATGACAGTTTAGATTAATTACAGGAAGTCCTCTTCAAGTTGTAGGGGAGTGTAAGACACACGTGTTCACAGCTGGGAAGGTGTCAGTTTAGATTAATTACAGGAAGTCCAATTAGTGGAGGGGCGTGTCAACTGAACAGCGGAAACCATTAATTATGAGTGCGGCGGCTTTCTGTAACTCAAACAAGGGGTCCACAGGCATGGTGACAGAGAAAATACAACTCCCTCTTTCTAGAACACATGTTCTGAAGGGTAGTCACCGAGTGAACATGGGTGCTTGTACATGTATGTATGTATCTATGTAAGTATGTATGTATGTATGTGTGCATGTAGGAGGTTCGAAGTTGGTTGATAAATATAGATCGGTAGAGTTTCTCGGGAGTATCCGACACCTCTGCAACATAGGAGCTAAGTTCATAATTATGTTATTACTGATTGCAAGTGAGTTAAATTTGCATTCTCGTCTTCTCATGTCCTGCCTTGGGTAAGCAAATGTAGTCAGACATAAAATCTGTACTTTTAAAGCTGTTTCCAGATATACTCTGTTACTAATATTAGTATTTAGATAGTATTTGTTGTGTGTCCATGTCTTTGCTCCCTGTAAACTTTAAATTAAACCTGTTGGAAATATTATACGTCATAAATGTTCGCTACTCCAACTGTTGTGGTCTAGACTGATGTGATGTTCAAACACTTGTCTAACTTTCTACTCCTACCACGAATACTAGTGTATAACATGGTTGTGTTAAGTTGTGGTTATCTGAGTGAGCACCGTGAGAGTATGTCTATAAGCTGACTGAGTATATGGTTATACTGAGATTACAAGATGGTTGCTATCACAAGTCTACGTTTCTGTACACTGCGCACCTACGTATACGCCTGAAGTGATTGCTAGCGTGAATGTGAGGTGATAACTGTGTGTATGGTTGTTGGAATTTTATTCAATAATTATGTATATGCAGTATTGTATGGTTGTTGAAATTTTATTTAATATTTATGTGTATGCAGTACTGTATGGTTTGTGAGATAAGCATGGTTTGTGTGTGTGTGTTTTGCAAGGTAATGCATGTATGTAGGTATGAATGTATGTAGGTGATCTATAAAAAAATCTAGCAAATATTTTATATAATGTAAAGAGGTAATTACAGTGAAGTTGATGTGAAATGTGCACGAGAAACACTCACCTCGGAAGACAGCATCCAAATGACAACAAAGTCAATGTATAATGGGGTTATACACTGTTGACCGAGTAGGGTGGGGAGTACCAGTTTATACTGGTGTTTCCTCCAGCCACCCTCAGTCGAGCTTCGGGAGTCGAGAGGAGAGGACGTCTCTAGAGGTAAGACTTTTGGTGAGGGAAGAGAGGGGTAGGTAGGTGGGGTATGCAAAATCTTGTGTAGTATCAAGTATAGGCTTCAGGGGTAGAGGGGTGGACTATGCTTTAAGGGTATGTCACAAGGATAGGGAGGGGTTAGACTGGAGGGGGTATGTCATAAGGACAGGCGGGAGGGGAGTATGCTACAAGGTAATAGGCAGGGGTTCAAAGATGGAGGGGGTGGTACAAGGACATTCTGTATGGATGGTGGTGGGAGGTAGCGAGGGGTACGAGAGGCTACAGGGGTATTCCTTTAATTCGTATGCTATAAGGGTGCTAAAAGGATGGGAGAGGCTACAGGCGTTGTGCTTTAAGGTATATGGATGGGGTAGGAGAGGTTACAGGGGTATGTCATACTGATATGCTATAAGGATGGGAGAGGCTACAGAAGGGCAGGATAGTCAGGGGTATGCTGTAAGGGTATGCTATAAGGATGGGAGAGGCTACAGGGGGCAGGATATTCAGGGGTATGCTATAAGGGTATGCCATAAGGACAGGAGGGGCTACAGGGGGCAGGATATTCAGGGGTATGCTATAAGGTTATGCCATAAGGACAGGAGAGGCTACAGGGGGCAGGATATTCAGGGGTATGATATAAGGGTATGCCATAAGGACAGGAGAGGCTACAGGGGCAGGATATTCAGGGGTATACTATAAGGGTATGCCATAAGGACAGGAGAGGCTACAGGGTGTAGGGAGTAGGTATACACTTCCCCTTCATGGCGCTTAGGCATAACTTGTACCAAAAGGACCCATTCCCCTCATTTCCCCTCACTTCCCCTCACTACCCATCACTTCCCCTCCCCTACCCCTCCAGGGGCGTGGCTTAAGTTTATTTAGATTGTATTATCTAAATTTTCTTTTCGACAAAGCATAGGATACGTTCGTGAAATAAAATGCTTGACAAATAAAAATGAAAATGTTCATTAATTTGTTTGATATAATTTGTTTGTGTGTTAGAGAATTTATTATTAATTTAATAAACGTGAGCTGAAACATAGTAACTGCTGTCGTGCGGATAATGTCTCTATTTAGATACTGGCTTACCTATCAGAGGACAAGACAATATGCTTCCGATTGTCACGGACGATGTATTTAGTGTAAGAAAAAGTTTACAAATAAAATTGTTACGTATGAAAATATTATGGAAGAGTCGATGGAAGCTTAGAGGTAAGGACGAATGAAATAAGAAACAGCTTAAGGAAAAAAAGAATGGGCCGTAACTCGGTACATCAGAGTGGCAACCCATCATCTCCTGGGTTTCAAGCTAGGCAGGATGATGTTTCGAAGGCTCCATAAACTAGTTCACTAGTTTTCATATTAGTATATTTTGTATCTCGTAGGTATTCAACGTTTGTCCCGACCAGCTGCCAGAAAGCGGGGTTCCTTGTGGAGTATGTCTGCACCGTTTATAGGTTGAATGATTAGGCTTTTACTGTATAGTTTAGTTTTAGTTAAGAGCCTCGTTGATGATAACCTTGCGTAGTTCGTGTCAGGATAAAGTCGACCTTACCGCAGTTTACGTCGCTCAGGCAAAGGTCAGAAGTCAATATTTTCTGATGGGGAAGAACACCGGCCGCATCACTGGTCTCGTTCTTCCTTCCTTCTCTGGGTTTTCGGATGAAGACTGAATCATTGGTCCCTGATCCAAGAGTCGACACCAGGCACGTTCTTCTATCGATATTGAAAACTTTCCCTCAGTAAGTTAAGTTAAACTACATAACATTGTAAGCTTCACCTAAAAACGAGAAAATTAGTTACATATAGAAATAAAAATTAGGTAAGTGAACTTTAACTGGTGCGAGACGTCTGTGGCCATTATTGAATGAGATATTTACAATATTATTATGAGTCTTTGACCATATAAATTTAATCTGTATCAAGTGCATTGTGTTATGTAACATTAGTCATGCAGAATAATTGAAAGATAAATGTTGAATGTGAACCTAAAATTCTCTTGCAATGGTTGTGCATGAAAAATTATTTAAATTTTCCATTATTATTTATTTTACGAAGAAAATATCCTATGCTTTGTCAAAGAGAAAGACCGAAAAATAAAAAAATACAGTAAAATTGTCTAACACTTCTCCTTAAGCTATACTTATGTAATGTTGGAACACATGTTTAATACATTGTATTGTCCACATCAAGACCAACGAACTGTCCCTGAAATACATATGGTCTGTTGTGGCGCAGTCGACACACCAATTGGCTCCCGCCATCTCATCAATCTTGATTACCGACGTATCCAACACCCGGTTCTTTTCGTGTGGAGATCAAGTCCGAAAAAATTCACCAAGACTGTAGGTTAACTTTGAGAACTCGCGTTTCCCTAGCGTTTTATTCCCGGCGCTGCGCTATGTACACAGCATTCTCCTTTATAAACTCTAAAGACCTGAACGGTTAATATCCTATCTTTCATTTCACCTAAGTAGTATATTTTAATTTCTTGTAGCACAGGATTCAGAGTGAGGAGTCATGAAACCCCAGTGAGGATCTCCATGCCATGTTATGACGTCACGGTCCCGGCCAAAACTTTGGAAGACCTTGACCTTGAACCCACCCTATAGGTTACACACAAAGTAAAATACCCCAAAATGTTCCAAATTTCACTTAAAATTTCATTTTATTTCCCAAAAAATTACACTCTCTCCCTAAAATTCCCCTTTTATTTCCTAGACTCATCAAAATTCCGTTTGTGGATGTCTCAAAATAACATGACCACAACGTCTTCTCAAAGCAGTTGGATTGCACATTTTTTTCGTGCATCACTGATAATCAATATTACAAAATAAAAAAAAACTGTTAATACAAGTTAATTAAAAAAACGGAGTTATAATTAAAAAATAATAATATCTGCTATTGTCAAGCGCAATCTTAGAAAAACCCTATATTTTCCAATATAGTTTTAAAAACATATCGATAAAATTAATTTTTATATGTATATTACACACGGGATACTTTCCTGTATGTCAGATCACCCCACACATAACACTTAAGCTGTACTCTATAGACTTACAATGAAATCTACCAGTTTTCTAAAATATCTAAAAAATTGTTTATAAAATATATTTTCTTTATTACACTTAAGTTATTTTCTATAGTTAACCATCGAGCATAAACCGTACCACTTACATAGGTATACCAGATCAACTGCCGATAAAAACAATCAATTATTTTTACAAAATGAAATAACTTTGACACTTACATGTAAGATTCTTCGACTACATTCAAACATGGTGGATATCACCCGAACATTACCACACCCTTCAAGGAAATAACCTGTAATATACGTATTCATCGTCTCCATCCACACCACCCTATCTAGTCCTCGCCAACACCTCACCTTCCTTCACTATCCGACCCCTCTTCCTCCACCTTCTCACCAATTCAACCTTCACTCTCCATCGTTCTTGCCACAGCCTGCTCGAATTGAACATTATACTTTTCCCAACCGCATATATTGCGTATACACACATAAAACTTTCCCTCTACACTTTGATGTATTCTCATATGCCAAGATAAGCTTCCACACAAGTTTAGTTTCTATCCTATGTATACTTTCATACACGTACATTGTAAAATGTTTGTGCAGAACTTGTATTTTTTTAGTAATTAAACTCATAAAAACACAGGGTAAAAAACGCACCCATTTTTTAAAAATTTAACATTAATGATAATATATAATACGCATGGTACATAAAACATATAGGTTTCTAATGAATACATGCAGTCCTCTTAAAAATCGTAACAACAATAACAATGAAGCTCAGATAAGTATTAGTGTTTATTTACAACAAGAAACCAAATCTTCATACACTCATAAGCTTCTTATCAGTATGGAAATCCCAAACACAATGCCATCGTAGATGAATCGTTGAAATGTTTCCATCGTTCTTGATGATGCTGACCCAAGCGTTATCGTGGAGTTCGTGTACCTTCGCGAAAAGCTCGTATGCAAGGTCGAAATACTCGCAGTCACTAGTAAAGATGCTGTGGTCCCTCTCTACTGAGATGTTCATAAAGACCAACAATCAGCTTGTCACCCGGACGAAGTATTCACAGTCACATTCACAAGCAAAGATGCTGTCGTATCTACCAAAGTTATCGTGATCATTGGTGAACATGACCGAAGTGGTCAAATACTTTGACAACCAGCTCATCTTCGTGGCCGAAGTGGTAGCGAACATGGAGCGAACATAGACGTACAGCTCGTCGTCGTGGTATAAGTGGTGACGAACATGGGCAAACTGTTCATCGACACGTCAGACGTGTTCACGAACGCTGTCGAACAGATGACGAACATTGCCAATCAGCTCACGATCTTTTTTAGGATACTATATTTACAGTAGCATACTTCATGATACTGGAATTCCAGATACAATTTCAGGGTGCTATATGTTAAGGGCGTGGTAGACAGCAAAGTCAATCACCTCGTATTTTATTTTTATATTTGTACCAGATATTTTATTTCTTGTTTTAGACATAAAGTGTGACTTAATTTTGCTCTTATAAAATTTTTTATCTCGCATACTTTTTGCATAATGGCACGTTAAATCCAAAATTTCGCATGATTCCTTTTTAAGGACGACAATAAAGCCAACTCACTTACCAAAGTGAAAAAAATTCACAGTGAATAACGATATTGTAGGTTACAAGTTCAGCTTTGTTAAACCACAAAAAAAAAAGGGTTTTGTATTTAAAAATGTATTGAATTTTTAAGAATTTTATATTAAATTGCAGCATTTTATTTAAATACGAAATGTTTCTACTCTTCGTTTTTATGTACGTGAAATTGTAGCCGCGATGTCTTTATCCACTGTGATTTTTATTTTCAGTTTGGTATGTCAGTTGGTATTAGTGTAGTCCTTAAAACGGAACAAGCAAACTTTGACTTTTGCATGCCATTACGCGAAAACTATGAGACATAAAACATTTTCATAACAGAAAAATGTTGTCACAATGCGTGTCTAAAATAAGAAAAAAAAATCTGCCACACTTATAAAAATAAAAATATGGCGCTGAAAATAACTGTCTATCGCGCCCTTAACTTAAATTTTGCATACACATGCTCTAATAATGTAGTGAGATGGTCAAACACTTTCAGTACAATTGCATGGACTTTAATTTTAGACCACAATTTTAGACCTCATTTTTAGACCTTAATTTTAGACATTAAATATTAGAACTCACTTTTAGACCTCACTTTTTGACTTCAATTTCATACTTCACTTTTATAACTCAATTTTATGCGTAATTTTTTTTACCTCACTTTAATACCCAACTTTAAGTCGTAAAATTTAGACCTATCCATTATACCGTACTACTCGGATCACACACTTAGCTTGTTGTAAGCGTACGCCTACTTCAAACATAAATTTGTATACTACAGTTTATTAATAGCACACAGTCGTAATCTCTAACCTTATTCACTCTCCACATCAGTTACTCTAATATGAAGTAGTCTACCTTTACTTCTCTGAGTGTTACAAGACAAAACCTAATTGAAAAGTAAATTTCCCCTAATCTATACAGTACATGTACATAGAGTATTATAAACAAGGATATTTTTAATATAATTTAACATGCTAAGGATTTTCAAGTACAAGGCATTTGTTCATGCGAATAAATAATTTTATATAAATTAACTTTTTTATGTTGATTCACGCTTTTTAGTATTTCTCACATCAGCCAAAGGCCCTTAAAACAGTTTAACCTTTTTAACGTAACCTCTGTTCTTTAGTGCTTGGATGATACAATATTTTTCACGTACATGGGAATAATCTCCTACTTCTTACACAAAGACTAAATGTCTTGAGTCTATCTACCAATTCATTGGGGTCGTCGGAAAATTCGTAGTCAGTATGGCGGTCAATTCGTGACGTCTTCTTGTCACTTGTCTTTGTCTCGTGTCTGGTGAGATCTAGGAATGTGTTGGGATTGTGTTCTTCAATATCATCGTCAGGACTATTTTCTTCATCTCGAACCAGTACTCCACAATCCCTTTAATCGACAACGATGCAACCGCACCTTTTTCAAAATTATTATTACCTAAGTTTCTCTTCAAATAAACCCCATATTTATATTTATTATTCTCGATAACATATTTAAGAAACTTATGATTTTCTCCTGAAGGTCTAGTATGTACGTATTTCGCTTGAGCAGACAACATCTCATTATAGTTATTACCTACACATATCTTAAGGCCCTCATCTTCTCTGCACATCGGATTTTCTGATGTGGGAATCGTGCCGGGTCGGTGGGTTTACTCGGGGATCTCCTGTTTCCCTCGCCTATTCATTCCGGCGCTGCTCCATACTCCCATCATATCACCCCTTACGAGCGCTAAAGACTTCGATGTTAAGCGCTGAACAAAACCTCTTCACTCACTCATTCCTTGCACAAAGTAACCACTTTATCAGTAAAAGCTTACTTCGTTGGTGGGTCGGTTTTCAGCAGACCAAAGAACATTATGTTTGCAGGTCTTGATGAGTATATTTAAGTTATCATTTCGAGAAAGTTCTTAGAACATATTTCACAGTTTAATACCACTCAGAACGGATTCTTCACAGATTGACTCATTTTATGTCGCCGTGCAGTATACCCCAAGAAGTCCTCTCCACAAAATTGTCTGTTTGTTCCAATATCTTAGTAAGTAATGGAACCTGCAGGGTATTTTTGTCGCCGGATATTCTAATATACATTAGATCATGTTTTAAAAATGGTACAACTGAATATATTTTCATAAAGTCTACTCCTGAAATGATGTCTACTATCAGATTTTGTATTATGAGAAATTCTTGTTGAAAGGTGTTGCGTAAAATGTCTATATTTATATCCACCTAAAGAAATGGAACATCAATTTCTTCCGTTGCACCTAAAAGTGTAAACTGTTACACAACGGGCTTTAATTTTTGTGTTGTTATGATTGTTGACGCAACACACGACCTACTACACCTCGTGTCTAGTAGTGCGTAATATTTCCGCCCCTTTACCTTGACCAAAACTCTTGGTGTGCACGCTCTTGTAACTGCATGTTGCGTACTCGCTGTTCTGCTGCTGTCATCATTGTCAGCCAGTATCCTCAATGTGTGGTTTGTTTTATTTTGTGTCAGCGCTTCCTTCGTCGGCTGAGTGTAACCCACATTCTGCTTACCGCGCGCAGTGTTCCGTAACTCGTTCTTGCCGTTTTCGTACTCTCCCCTGTTCAGCTATACACAGTTTGTACGGCGCCAAGTGAAATTTATGTTTGAAGTTGCGGAATCTTTCCACGATGTCTGTTTGAAATTCCATGTCTTGTTGTGGAAATAAGGGGCATTTGTTAGCGTGGTGACCTGAATAGATGCAGAGTGCACACAAATCACTTGCTTCACTACGGGGTCCTATAGTCTAATTTTTTCACGCCCCGGCATTGTTTCTCTTTTTACTGCCTGCGCTGCGCCTTTTTGTAGTGCATTTCTTTCGTAATTGCGATCACGGCCTTCGTACATCTTACGCGCATAAAATACCTCATCCTGGCCTTGTTCCACTTTATACCGACTACATCCTTGATTTCCTGTCGTACCGCGAATTACGTCCGTTTTCTCATACCTCTTAACTGACCCAGTCTTTCTGCGTGGCCTGAAATGTATATGAGATTTCGGTTTCTCATCGCCTCTCTGTTTGTTTTCGACACTAGGTGCTAATTGTTGTGTCGTGCTTTAACAACTCCTATCTGATACTGCACTAATAGTCGCAATTTCCGCATATGTTAGTTGTTCCTTATATGATCTTTGAAAGAACTGTGCAATGGGAGTGCATGCCTGGATTTGTTTGCTTGGACATGCTCCATTGCGAAATAAATGACTGTCAAAAGAAAACTAAAAATAAAAATAAGAAATAAATATTTTCTTGTCTTATTCTTACTTTTAGTTTTCTTTTGACAGTCATTTATTTCGCAATGGAGTATGTCCAAGCAAACAAATCCAGTCTTGTTCCTTATACTTGGAATTTGTCACAATGTGCACGTTATTCTTCATTTCCACAGGGGTAACGCGCTCTGCTCCCTCGTACTCTAGTTTTTTGAGTAATAACTTTTGCCACTTACATACTTTCCCTTGTTTTCGGTTGTGTTTCTTTGCTGATTTTCAGTCTTAATATTGTGCTAGCCATGACTCGCGTCTCTGTTCTAACACTTCTGCAGTATTCATTTGCATGATTTGCAGTGTAATTGAATTTCCAGTCACTGTTATTGGAAAACCTAGGCATGTGTTCCCTTTCAATGATTATGATTAGTTGTTTGTTACTTTTACTGTGCCTAGACTCCCTGTGCGACATGTAGCTATACTCATTCTCTCGATCCCTAGTCCAGTACCTGTGTTTATAAGACTCATGTTTCTGCCTTCTACCTCTTTTGCTACTCTTGGTTTTCTAATTGCGTCTTCCACATTTCCTGACTTCTTTGCTACCGATAATTTCGCTATTCCCTCTTTAACTTTCTCTAGTTCCTTTTCTAATCTGACATTTTCTCTATTTTCCTTACCATGTTCTAGATACTGTGTGTACCTCTTAAGGCCTAACTCAACTTTTTTTAACATTGTTGATTAGTTGTTCAACTGTGTCATTTTCTAATAATTTTATTTTATAAGGGTATGATGGCAAAAGTGACTTCCAAATTGTCTGTACTAATTCATTCACCGGCATGTTTCTGTTCTACCTACTTCTGTAGTATAACATGTCCTCTGTGTGTGCCTGGCAACTTTCTCCTAGTTTCGGTTTTTTTTTTTATTTTATTTTATTTTATTTTTTTTTCGAAAACAGCAATTCTTTACATTTTTGTTTGCTGTCTACCTGCTGAAATTTTTTCCGTAACCTAGACTCGATATCCTGTCAGCGTATTTCCTGACCTCTGTTTTCCGCTATAGTGTTTTCATATACATTTCTAGGAGAATCTATTCAGTAGAATTTTACTCTTTACATTTTTTTCTTCTCGTTCAACTTGTTTATATCACTGACATCGTTGAAGTTGTCTAAAAAAAACTCATCGACATCCTCATTTTCTCTCTCTGCAAATGACTCTATTTTCCTGAAGCACAATATTACACTGTGGTGCCTCCGACATTGTGCTTGCGCCTACTGTATTTATTGCCACGTTATAATACTCGTTCTGTGGTTCATAACTTACTGCATCGTCGTAATACTGCTTTGTAACCTTCCCCGGTGTTAAGTAAGCACTATTGTCCTCTGACCAAGACACGGTTCAGTTCACCTTCTATTTCGCTGACAGAAGAATAATCGTATGTTTCTACCTCGTCTGTCAACGATGGCACTAAACCTCTTCGCGTTAGCCTAGCTACAAGCCCTCATGTCACACTTGTTGACTGACTGTCTCATTCCTGCAAAACATCTGGGTTCTGTTGAATTAAGCTATCTGCTGCTTGTATTAGTCTACTAAATCTTTCAGCGCTTGGTTGTTGCGCACTCTCAACTTTTCTCTGTAATTCAGACAGGCCTAAAATCGCTTCCCTAAACTACTTTTTCGCATACCCTACGAGATATTTCTGATTCTCACTCATGTAGTGTGTATATAGACTTGTTGCTTAGAGTCTATTATTATAATCACTATGCGTTATCCCCTCAAGCATTACATACGCAACAATACAGCTACGTTTACACACCATACAATTATTTCCCCTACATGCATTAATTGCTCCTTTTTAAGTTAAGTTGTTTATTTATGTAATATTTATATGTTTAAAGCTATCGGGTGGCTTTTAATGTGATTATTACGTCAATGTGATTGAGTTTACTTTATTTATATTTAATTTAACCGGGGGCGGGTGGGGGGAAAATTGACTTAATAATTAGGCTAAATTATGAATCAAGTAATTAAATAATTTGGGAGGTGGTGGCTTGCAAGTGCGAAGTGAGGAGTGGAAGGCGCCTCCACCAGTGTTGCAAACTTCAACTGATGTACTCTAGGGTGAAGTGTTGCAGACTCTATGATAATAGCCCAAGAATGTCTCAAACCTTTAATTACACAATTAGATCCAATAATAGTGAGGGACAGTATAAGGTGTAGAAGAACAGTTACTGCAAATAATAAACAAATCCTTTTTTACTAATTTAAACTCTACACCTTGGTATCTGTTTTGCCCTTATCGGCACAATCCACGTTATTAGCCCAAAGCCAACTGAACTGGGAACTCACATCTCTCGCGGATGGTTCGCGCTTCGACTCCGGGTACGGACCGCTGCCCTGGCTGTGCCCTCCTGGTCACTGGAACTGGCTGCCCCTCGACGTGATTGACGACCCTCTGGCTCGATGTCGGCGACGCCCTGCGTCGACGTCCAGCACCTCGTGTCTCCTTGCGGCGGCTCTGCCTCGCGTAGCCTTTCCGCAAGCCTTTATAGTCGGGGTCCGAGATGTTATTAAAACAACCTCACTCAGCTTGCCCCGCCCTCAGCTGCGTTTATGGCTGTATTACTCTCGTAACAAGGGGTTTACTAAAACCTCTCAGTACATAATCTGCTTGATGAAGTAGTGTAAGCAGTGATGTGACTTCTGTATGTGATTTCCCATCGGCACTGCAGAATTAAATTTGACGTTTTTAAGTTATATATAGTCAACTGTAACGCGTTAGTATTTGTTTATTTTTCTATGTGATTTTATTTGTTACTAGCAGTCCCCCGCGGCTTTGCTCGCGAGTATTATTCGTAACTGATAATATTTACTTTAATTGAAAAACCTCTTTGTACACAAGATTGGTACTTCAGTCATCAAGTGTTAGAGTGTCCAAGCGGCCAGTTGAACTAATTCTGCAGAAGGATAAGTAGCTATAGCTGTCCATGCGAAAAGCAGTCTTAAGATTGTCCCTGCCACTAACAGCGACTTCGCCTGGGCCTTATTTATAAAACTGCCAATTTGACGTTCTATGGTAGTTACAGACATCTAAGGTAAGAGGTTAATCGAATGAGAAACATCTGTTTACCCTGTGCACAACTATTGGTGACGGTGCCCTCAATTATATATTGTCAAAATATTCACTTTAACTTTATTGACATTACA
>PNEQ01123218.1:0-27727 GCA_003012365.1 Medauroidea extradentata | reverse complement strand
GGGTTATAGGCCGAATGAATGAATGGATGTACGGTCCTAATAACGCACCTTTACGCCCGTGGTCAAGTGCAAGTTTATGTGATGTCCTACACTGGCCATGAATGATGATGAGAAATGCTCGTTTGCCTCGATGATGCCTTGAAAATGGTGTTTTAGGCGCCACGCTATACTGACCCACGTGGTCGCACAAAACTGGTACCAAACACGTTAAATTATGCTCAAAATCACACGAAACTGGCACAAATGATGTACACGATATTACCCTCAACTAATAAACACTTGATACATGAAAAACAATGACGATAGCCTATGGATGGCGCTCGATTACCGATTCCCTAGCCACGTGGTTGCTACTTCGCACACGTGGTTTTACATGAAAAATACCATAATTGGTAATAAAAATTTAAGTTAAGCGGAAGGCACTTGCCTGGGGAAATGTCTGGTACACGTGCGATGAAAAGGTTGACCGGTAAACTAAATAATGAACTATGGAACTCTAACTATCAGTATGCAAATGTGATGCGCGCGCGGACAGCGTCTTACCTCTCCAGACGGTGACGACGGACTGCTGCGAAAAACATGGCCGCTGATGGCACATGACCTAGCGTGGGGTGTCACTTCCGGCACCACACATGACCGTTGATCTCCAATGTTCCAGCAACTCGCATTTACAAGGATTATTATGTTAAGTGTTAAGAAATGGCACCAAATGAATCGTACATTGTATGAACAGTTTACATGCTAAATCGGGCATTGAAATCCCTTAATAAATACGTTGTTACTGAATTAAATGTTCAAAATAGCTTGGCCCAACCTCGGACATTTCCGGGCAGCGGTTTGAATGTTCGTTGTGACCAATTGGATACGTAAAACACATAAATAATGACCCTGTGGAGGAAAACATACATGCATACAAAACACTAAATGACAAAACACTAAATCATAAATACGGTCATAGTCGTGAATTTAGGCGACGTTATTGTCTAACGACCCTTGCTGGCCCTAGGCCGGCGTCAAGTGTCTATAGAGATTACTTAAACTTTGTCAGCCAAGCGCAAAATAACAGTGGAACAAGCACAGCAATAGGAATATAGGCTTGAATATTTTTTAACAACAAAAGTATGGTGAATTTATTAAGAGACTTATGTAATACTACAAACACACAAAGTCATTAGGCCTAATTTATAAAAAATGTAATTCCGTATGAGTTGTTGAGATTGAGAGGTGTAGGCAACCCATTAATGTCGAGTCTTGAAAGCCACTTAGGGCGGATAAGGTAGAAATGGAGCAGTGCCGGAATGCAAGGGCAGGGTAAATGGGAAATCTCTAGAAAACCCACAACCAGAAACATTGTTTTGCACGTTGATAGTTGTTTTTAAATGACCAGCTAAGAAGTTTTAACATTTTAAACTTTCAAATCTTGTGTGGAAGCTTAGGTTTAATTTTATTACACAAAAATATGCACACATGTTAATGGTTACATTTACAGTAACTATAAGGAATAATGTGCACTGATAATTTTTTTTACATATTTGCAATTGTCTGTAAACACTTCTTGCTAGTATAACATGCATACAAATTACACGTACAAAAAAGTATTCACTTAAACATAAAATATTTTTAACCAAAATTACAGACGGTAGCAATTCCGTATTTTAATATGGCACCACTGATTACACTAAAATAAAGTTGGCGCTATATATTATTTTCCCGTTTTCGGTGCAGTACTATTAGTTCATCTTATGCTTTATTTTGTATTGTATGAATGCTATACTCGTTTTTTCTGTATCTGCAACTTTTAGTAAATCTAGAATTTTATTTTGTCAATCAAACTAAGAACTTTGTGATCTCCCTTCGGTTTAGAACAGTCACTACCGCCTTACTTTTTAGGAGACATTACGATGCAGGCCACAGAATCAACCAGAACTGCAACAGTACAAGCACACACTAAGGCAGTGTTCTGCATGCTCACTGTTGAAGCGGGAGGGCGACAAGAGGATAAACAAGACAGTGTAATTAAATACATGTGTTCTATGTGAGAGAGGTTTGCGGATGGGTGATGGCACTGCGAAAGATATCAAATAATTTTGTTTTGGAAGTATACAGCGAGCGATAACCAAGTTCGATGCGAGTGAAGTGAATTTGTTGCCGCCATCCTCGCTGCCAGTCGCACGCACATTGAACAACACATTGCTACTTCGCTGCTCCCACCCACTTACCACCACTTTCCATATATATCTAAGGCACAGCATAATGAAGCAGATACTGTGCCTGACAAATCGAGACTAGGTGCTTCTCCTGTACGTATGCGGCGGTGAGTGGCACGCTAGTAGTCCGTGTGACAAATTGTGCGTGGAGTGCAGGAAAATATAAATTCTTATGCATTTCAAATTTGTATTTTAAGTTTAATTTTTCTTTTACATTTTTCAACCGCAGTTGGTGAGAACTTTGGATGCAAACTCTGCGAATAAGGCTGTATTAAAACAATATTTTCAAATGACTTAATGTATAATGAAAATTAAACTAAAACACAATTATTGCCAGCTGAGTGTGCAAAATGACAGCTGAAACATAAAATTATAATAGAAATTTTCTAGCACAAAATGCAATTTTTTTGTGCTTCACCAAACGTCATGCATACCACTGCTGCTTCAGTTTACCCCATTTGACATGTGTGGTTCTTTTTCATCTGCCATTATGCAATTTTAAAACCATAAACTAGTAAAAATTGTAAAACTCAACATCTGTGTCTTTTACAGCTACAACCATGTAGGATTATTGACAACATTAACATTCCACTAAGTCTGAGGAAGCTGCCTAGCTCAGTGCTACCAACCTCTGTAGGCTGATCATTCTGATGACACATTATTACATGCACACTAGATGCATTACTTATATGTAATTTAGAAGTACTTTTTAAACTTTACTAACATGTACACTGATACCCACATGGTTGAATAAAAATCAAAATTTAAATGAATAAAGATGACTTAATAAAAATTTATTATTGTTAAACTGACTGTCTGTTGTGAAACATTTACTGTATTGGCTGTACACTTTTGTTGAGTAGCCCAAATAAAGGTGTCTTCTAAAAGTGAAAACGTTAACATTAGAAGGGTGCATGTGCATGTATGAGTGTATGTGCTTGTGTATGAGAGTGAGTGGGTGTGTGCGTACCTGAGTTAAATATGTGCTAGCAGATAGGATCAGATAATAGTACTCTCACTTAATGGATGAGCACACAACTACAACTGATGTTGACAAGTGATCACTACAAAAACACACTACAGGAACCAAACACAGTTATAGTTTATCTAAAATAAGATTTACCGTCTGACAGTTCTGATGTTTTAAAGTTAGTAACTTTTTCATTGAATATTTTTTTTTTCGTTTGACATAATAACATACCGAGAAGTTTGACAGTTGGTCGAGTATGTTTGTGCAGAAATCGCATATAGGAGAGAGGTATATTACTCGACCACGACAAGTGTGCAACGGATGAGGGGAAGGGTACAGTGCTAGTAGCACGCTTCAGGCAGGGGTGGGAAAGAGATGACCTTGCGAGGTAGGGAGTTGTAAAACTGGCCAGCGTACAGGAGTGGTCACGATTGTGTGCAACAGTGTCAACAGCTAAGGTCTCGAGGGGCGGTTCTGTAATGCTGCGGTCTTGACAGCTAATGGAGGGTGAATGGTGCGTGTGCAGTAAAACCGAACGAGGAGGTGCAACGACAAGGCATTGGACTTGCATTCGGGAGGACCCAGGTTCAATCCCCGGCTTTGGCCATCCTAATCGTGGTTTTCCATGGTTTCCCGAGATCGCTAAAGGCAAATGCTAGGATGGTTCCTAAACAAAGACAGTGGCCGCATCCTTTCCTTGCTCCTATGTAACCCTCTCTAAAGTCCTCGGTGTCAACGAGACATAAAGCTCGCTAACGTTACCGTTAATACTTATAAGGTGTGACATTAAAGAGGCTGTTACAAAGATAGGAATAATATCAAATCTAATAAGGTTGCAAAAAATATGGCGGTTTCAAATTTAAACTTAGGCTACGTAATATAAATTTTAAACAACCATAATAATCATTCCTTAAGGCTTAGCAACACTCGCTATAAGGATTATTTGATTTTTAATTATTTGTTAACTCCAGAGAAATAAAATAAGCTACATACTAATATACCGTGAATACCATGGGCTGTAGTTCTTGCATAGAAATGAAACTGGTGACACATAACTAGGCCGCAATTAGTCAAGCAATTTATTTATATTCATAATCTGCTGGACTGATAGCGGCCTTATTCAACATTAAGACTTCACTTACAATGCATGTACGGTAGTGAAAGGTAAATGCAACTCACGCTATAATAGTACGGTATAATGTACAATTTTCTTCTCTGAATTAAAAAAAAAAAATCAAATAATCACTACGGTGAGTTAAACCGACCGAGCCTTAGTGTTAAAAAAAAAAAATATTGAAGTCAACATGTCTTTGTAAAACAATTGTTAGAACTTTAATATTTATTTTTCATGCAATTTGACTTTCAGTGCTGAAGTGAACTAAAGCGTCTTTTAAAAAGAAACTATGCCATGTCATTCCAGTGATTTCCAGAAGTAAGTGTGAGGAAATGGAACTTTGTGCAGGGACAACTTTTTTAACTGTAATCTACATTTCGTTACAGCACGAATCACCAATTACACATAAAAACATAGCAAAGAAAATAGTCTATAGATGAAGGAAAATGCTCACACATACATTTTTAATGCACTCACCTACTGTGTTGGTGATCCATGATTGCCGTGGTACCTAACTTCTCATTGGTTTGCGGTGTGAGGTATCCTCGGTTCGAATCCATGCACAGGCAAGGATGTTTATGTAAACCACCTCGTATCAATCTCAGTAGACGTATATTAATATGCCTGTAAACACTCGTCCACTCTGATGTACTATTAACTATTACTATGGTTTGATATCCAAACAATATTATAGTAACAGAAATACTTCTCAATACTATTCCAATCTCAGTTATACTATTTAAATCCTGCCAACACATCTTAATGTACTATTTTGGAATTTGTAATATTGAAACGCTGCACTTAAAAATGATGTGCAACGGCTATGTTTGATCATGTAGATTTCCTTTTATATTGTAATCACTCACCAATTTAACTCTTCAACACCTGAGAGATTTCCATCTGAGCATGTACTGCTATTGTCACTACTATCACTTTCACTCTCTGAACTACAATCACCTAGATGCACAACAATTTTTTCTATCTCCTGCTCCATAAGACAGTCGCTTTTCCAATAATCTGCTTCTGTCTTTCGAACGTGCGAAATAGCATTCTGCCCCTCTTCTTTGCTCACATTAGCTATAGCATCGATTGTGAGTTTTTCAATGCTAGCACCATTTTGTGAAACGTTCTTTTCTGCAACCCGAGATTTCACCATATTCTATATGAATTCAATGGCATTGAGTTCGCAGTGGTACGGAGGTAACCGTACAACCTCATGTCCACTTTGTTGCAACATAACGTCAATACGATAAGTAGGAGACGGCGTTGAGAGCGAACAAGCTGTAGAAGTTCGCATTTTGTCATGTCTGCTTCGTATGGAATGTTGTTGTTATCCAACCATATACACATATTTGGTTTTGTCGTACCTGAGGTTGGCGCCTTGTTGAACTGTACTGAATGATAGGAAGCATTATCAAGTACTATCAGAGAGTTTGCAAGTAGATTGGGAATCAGCTTTTCTTGCACCCATTTCGAAAAGTTCATAAAGTTCATTTCGTCGTGGTAGTCCTCACTCTTGGTTTTTGATTTGAACATAACAAATGCACCAGGAATAAAACCTTGCTCACACCCCGCATGCACAATGATCCATCTTTGTCTTGCGCTGTCGTTCTTTAAAACACCATCCGTCTCATTATCTTGCCAACACTTGTTGACTGTATATGTTGGGTGGATCCAGGTTTCATCAACATAAACTACTGTTTTTTTGTGTTCCTGAGCATTATTATTTTTTCTCATTCGCCGTAGATACCTCCCCCTTTCCATCAACACCTTTCTTTTATTTTTGCATTTCTTGAACCGAAATCCCATCTCTTTAAGGATTCGTCTCAAAAACTCTTTTTTCCCAAGAAAATTAATACCTTGTTTCAAAGCTGTTAGCAGTTTCTTGAAAGTCGGTACTTCTCCTTTAACCGTGTAAAACTTTTGGACAGTGCGCCGAATAACACCACAATCAAAATCATCAAAAACTGTTTTTTTATAAATGTTTGGCCATTTTTTCCCAGGTGTGGTCAGTTTTTGGCCACTGGCATCTGCTTGGTTTCCTTCTTTTCTGATTTTGCAAATAGTTCGTTCAGATTTTCCTGTTGCAGCTGCCGCACGTTTATTAGCCTGACTTATAGGATGAATGAGTTGTCCGGTAGCTTTCTCTTTATCACAAAAACTAATGACATTCCTAATTACTTCCCTGCACTGGCTGTGTAACGTTTTATTACTTAACCTACTAGTTGATGCCATTATTAAACACTTAACAAACCTCCCACAGTTGTTTTACAGCGCCCATACCTTTCCTAAATCACTCGTGAACGTACGTACACGCGAACTACTGTTGCAGTATCTTTGATCGTCACTTCTACTACCCCTCGCTACAGAGCGCTTCCTTCTCCTCCTCCTGTCACAGTCCATGTGTGATAACACCAGTTGGTATATTTGTGTTCATACTCATTTGTGCTGTGTTGCTCTTTGCCTTCTGCATGAATCCATCTCCCGACTGCAATATTTTGTCCCAGGATTGACCCGACCTTCGCCAATCAAACCAAGTCAGATATACAGTTTACCTTTCTGTTATGAAGAACTTAAAGATTCAATAATTAATATTTTTCTATTGATGCGACATGCCATGATCCTGTAACTTCCCTAATAAAATATTGTACGGGGTACCCGTCTTCTTAATTTTACTGTGAAACATACAATAAATAAAGCAATTCACTTCGTATACATATCGACTAATGATGTTACACTGCCATGTTTGCTTCAATTTGAAAAAAAATAAAATAAAATAAATTAAAAAATAAATACTAAACAAAATAACTAATAATAAACCACAAACAAATCAACATCTTATAATTTATAATTTTTTCCCCTGGGCACTTGAACTATTTAAAGTATCATAGTAAGGTTAATTCATATTTTTAGACACCTTGCATTTTTTTTTTTCTGTGTGGTGTGCTTATGGCCTAGTTTTCCTCAAGTGTTTATTTTTTTATCACTTTTATTCTGTATGTTTTGATGTGCTATTCGTTTATTTTGTCACTTTGTTGCTGTTATGCGTAGCTGTTTTGAGCAGGAATTTTGGCGATTCTAAACACTTGGGTATATTTAATTGCTTCATTTTTATTAATTATTTCCCCATCGAAGCACACCGGCGCAGTACATACTGCAGTGAAATCTTGTTATAAGGTGACTGAAAGGAACTAGAAACTTTACACTTAATGCTGAAAATATTTCACACTGCACAGTTATTAAATGAAAAACTCTCTATAGGGAATTAAGTAAATATCCTAGAAAAAAATACAAAAAAAAGGTACTTTAAACTGAAATATTTTGCATTGAAATAAAACTATAGGCACCGTTCACGCTCCTCTAGCGGCGACCGTGGCAACTAACAAAGGATGGCAGGAACAGAACGCCCCTCCAGCAGCAAAAGTAGCAGACGTAAGATTTTGCTCTACTCATGTTTGAAAGAAAACTATTTAAAACATGTCATAAAACTTTTGTCACCAATTCAATACACTCTCACACTTCCAATTAAGTGATTCCATTTTTATGCATGTGTCATAGTTATAAAAACATATATATAGAACGAAACAATAGATTTTTTTTTATACAGAAAGTGCTTAAACACAGTTAGTTAAAAACAGTTACAAAATTTTTTTTGTAGATAAATGAAAATTACAAACCATCTACGCTAAAAGTAAACGTGGAATGTAATATCCTGCAAACAAATTGCTCCTAAGTTAAACAGTTTTCACAAGGTAGAGTGAGATGTTAACGTGCTGAGCAGTCTCATCGTACATGCTTGACGTTGCCCTAATGTACTAACATTAACTGCAGTCCCGGTAAATCATCTACACATTCTTTTGTATTTATTTATGTAGACAAATTCCTTAAAAGCTTCTTTTTTGCTATCAGTTCTTTGATTTTGAGGAAAAGAGGATTTAAAATATAAACAAATTTAAAAGGGAGAAAAAAATATAACAAAGCTGCATTAGTCTACTACCAAATATATTTGCTGTCTAAAATCTTTCATTCCACAGCAAAATAAATTATTGTAAGCAACATAAAATAATTATTGTAACATTTTCACCAATAATACTACAACTATATGTCATTATTTTTACAATAATGAAGTAGTAGGCCACCGAACACATTAACTCTAGCAGCAACTAGTGTGGTGTAAGAAGTAATACACTGCACAAGCTATCAAGAGGCAACAATTAACACGTATAGAAGTAAAAAGCATACAAGGAAATGTAAATTGTTGTGCTTTTGAATGTAGTAACAGTTATGGGAACACCCCAGCCAAAGTTTCTTTTTAATCATTCCCAACACGGAAAACAGAAGCAGAACTATGTAAGTTGTAGATCCATGCAGTACACAGACAAAAGTAAGTACCGTATTTACCCACACATAAAACGAGTCGTGGTTTTTAAGATTCAAAATCTTGAAAAAAGGTAAATTATAACTTTTAAAATTCCTGGCCAAACTTTTTTTTTTCCTTTACGAGAAACATTAATATTTGGTTGAAATAGATTTAGTGTACTGATTACCGGTATATAAATATCATACGGGACACATAAACAAATAACATTCGCTACTACTGCCCTCAGGGTGCCCAAGAGTCAAGGAAATACACTGAGGCAGTAACACGTGGCCAACGACATCATCAGTTGCAGGCAGCTGTGTACGCCTTGGCAAAGCAGGACTGAGGCACGCCGTGCACTACATGGCAATGCCGAGCTTCAGCAACTGCTTGCTAGGTCATCACATTCCTGTGCGCTGTTGTTGCTTGCTAGCCAAGCTAGACACATGAATGTGTGGTACGGTACCTAGATTCTTATTTTCTCCGCCCAAGAGTTTTGTGCTGGTGAGACAAAGATCTAGGGACACAGTACCTACTTCTTCATTTTCTCCGCCTGTAATGTGCTGGCGACATGAAGGATCTAGGCATGCAGTACCTAGATCCTTGTTTTCTCTGCCCGAGAGTTGGGTGCTGGCGAGACAAAGGATCTAGTCACGCGCTCCAGTTGTATTTATTGCCGAGCGATGTACGCTTCACTGCGAGGCAAAAGAATAGCGCTCATCAAAAATTTGTAACGTAAATTTTATAAAAAAATCAGGGTACTTGATGTGATTTGTGAGGGCAAACACAAACCTCAAAACTCAAAACTCCACAGCTTACAGCTTACCTTTCAAACGATTTTTAGGTTACCAAAATTTTTCACTCCTTCATATAAGACGAGAAGCAATTTTTGAAGGCCAAAAATTTGTAAAAATCATAGTCTTATATGACGGCAAATACGGTAGCAATGCATAGCTCGTAAAACTATTTAATATTAAAATAACGTAATGAGCATATAAGAATGCATTAGGATACATAAAATAATGTGTAATATTTATTTTGTTTTTAAGCAAACAAACATGGTTGGTTCTTATTGAAGTCTACATAATTACAAAATGTTACTGTTACAAATCAATAATAAATTACTTAGCAAATCTACTCATTTATAAAATAATATAAACAAATTTTTTTTTTATTATTTTTAACACCTTGGCAGCCAACACCATCATCAAGAACATGCAATGTCCATTTCATTGGAAACAAAAGGTCGGAGCACCCACATAATCCAGCTTACGTCCCAAGTTTATTTCCAGAAGATTACAACAAGAAGGCTGGTTCATCTCAATCATTAGAGAGCTACGAACATGCCAAAAAAAAAAAAAGAAATAGTGAAAGCGTAAGTATTGCAGAGGATGCATGTTCAGAACGTGCTGTTAAGTTAATATTCAGACACTTGTAAATGAAACTATCACCTGTGACTGTTTTTGTTGCACAATTAGTGAGTGTAAATTGTCTTATTCAAGCATTTATTCCACTGCAAGAAGAATTGAAATCTCTTTTTAAATATAATGGCAAAAGTATTGGAACACGTGAAATTTTGAACGAAATTCCAGGTTTCCGAGAATATTCTTCAATATCAGATGAGACTGAACTAAAAGACTTAATTGGAGTGACAATTGTGGTTTTTAATCTGTGTTAACATTTTTATCTACTGAAACACCTATGTACGATAAGATTAGTAGAGAAAATTGATTGTTAATGTATTTAATAAAAATAGGATTACCATATTCGGCTATGAGAGTAATGTTTGGCATTCACCACACATCATAGCACATATATTTACCACAACTTTAATGGTGCTAGCATTGACTATATAAAACTTTGTGCTTTGGCCAAGCAGGAAAAGTGTTAATGAAACAATGCCTGTTACACTTAAAAATAAGTTCTCGAAATGCAGAGTGACAATTGACTGTACAGAAATGAAAGTTGGACAGCCGCCTAACATCGATCAGAGAGTGTTTCTTTACTCTAATTACAAGGCTACTTACACAATAAAATTCCATATAGGTATTGCTCCAAATAGAATGGTGACTTTCAAATCAAAGTGCTACAGTGGCACATCAAGTGACATATTTATCACAAGTGATTGTGGTTTGCTGACTTTGCTGGAAAGTGGTGACGTGGTAATGGCTGAAAAAGGTTTTCCACGAATAAAAACAAGCCTTTCCAACAAAGGCATCACTGTTGTTACTCCACCATATCTGCACGATGGCAAGTTGACAGTAGAAGAGGTGGAAACAATATACAGCACTGCCTGTGTTCGAATTCATGTAGAAAGGTGTATTCAGTGAATTAATTTATATAATATTTTAGGGAAACTGTTAACAGAACTGTTTACATAAATTGTTATTACATCAAACAGCATCACTTACAAGCAAAGAGAAAGTCCTTTCGCTGATTTTTTTTTGTCAAGAAATAACAGTGAACGTAGAACAATAGTTATAAAACCCATGTCCAAAAGCATGTTCGGAGTGTTCCTGAGTCAGAGGGCTATTGACTGTAACTTTTACAGATATAAAATTTTATATTATTTGATAACTAAAATACCTGGAACTTATTTTAGATTATAAAAATTTGCACTGAATTTTTTACACAAAATATGCCGAAAAATGTATTAATTTCAAATACTTTACTCCAAACTTTTGCTCAGAAAGTTTAAACTGTCATAGTTTCTTGCAGATCTTTACAAACACCATAATTTATTCACAAAAAAACATGGTAGGGTCTGTAATGTTTAATACATGGAATACAACTACTTAAAGTACACCAAATTACATGATTAACTTTTTGTATAGACATTGCTCTAAATACTACTTTCCATTACTAGCAAAGCATTAAAATTCAAGTTCAAAACAAGTTCATTTAAGTACAAATCATCAATGCTTTCTTGCCAACCATCATTAACTGTTACTGAATATGTCTTTTTCACTTACATTATAATTCATGAATATTTTTATCTATGCATTATTAATTGATTATATATTTTAAACAATGGTCTTCTATAATTATGTTTTAATCTCCCCTCTTAATCTTTCTCAGCAGGGCAAAATAGCTGTATGCACCATTCAATAGCTGCAACATATACAATAATAATGTCAGACACACAGTTTGTCATGAAGACTATACGAAGTGCTGCTATCAAGTCTAGTGTAATTAGAACCATAAATACCAGTTTAAATTGTACAAGTACGCTGTAAGAAATACCATTTTTACTACATACCTCTTAAAGTCTTAAAATTTATTTCCAAATATAGCTAACATAGCAAATTTGTACTGAAGAATCAGCACAGCCATCTAGCAACAACTATTCACTGAAAGAACACTGTAGCCATCTGTAGGTGACAGAAAATATTTCTGAGATATGAAGCATTATAATAATCAATTACTGAATACTTTCAAAAGAAAGCAAACCATGATAGACACAATTCACAAACATGAAGTGTAGTTTGCAAACAGTTTTCCCAAAATATCTTAAAAATACAGAACAATAAACAGTGGCCATATAATACTTTCAATACAAAATTATCTGCACGCTAATAAGCAGCATTAACCTAACAACATGAACAGTAAACTAAATGCATACAGCAACGAAAAACATATCAAGGCAATATTTTCCCTGATGTGATTTTGAAAAATTTGATATCTGTACTGTGAAATAAATTTGATTACTTGAAAATCTATTTTCATGAAGGCAAAATTAAATTTCTAACTGAACTGAAAAATCCTACATTTAGCCTATGTCTTCTTTTGAATACTTTATCACCTCACGCCCTCCCTAATATCCCAGTTTTAAGTTAGTGAAGGGTGTTTTCGAACAAATTCATGCCATTTATAATAATTGATGATGGTTTAGAATCAATGACAGTATTTCAAGAAGAGAATTATGAACAGTAAAAAGTTTATTATAAGTTAATGATACTGGGAGTATTACTACTGCTAATCATAGAGCAAGTTGTATGTGAACTTATATTGGCCGATATTCTCTCCATCAGTGCCAGATCCACAGAATGATAGAGGTGAGTTTGAAAGAGTACACGACCTCCCATTAAAAATACTCACATTGACATAAAAATCTCTTGAGAATCTTTTGAAAGTTAAAAGGACGAGTATAAGAAGCTTTATAATAGTGAATTTATATTTGTTCATAAAATTATGAGATGTTACAACATTTTCCCATAAGCATAATGTTAACAACATTGTTATGTCTCTGAGCACTACAACTTGACAATATTTTTTTCAGGTTTTGTATGGACATGCGTTTTACAGGAATATTATCAAAGCAAAATACAAAATAGTAATAATTCACTTTAAAATGTGTAACTTGTTTGTCGCTTAAAAAAATCATAAATGTGATGCTAACATTTTTTTGGTTACTGAAACACACTTCAACTGACAAAATGGCTAAGTCAGTATTCACTTCAGAAAATTACAGTTATAGTTGACACATTTATAGTAAGCTCTGCATTCTACACGTACAGGTAACCATTGTAATACATGTAGTTATTTATTCCAGTGATAAATTATTTCACAAAGCAAGTTAATTGTCACACAAAAATCATAAAAAAAGATAAAATGAGACAGCACAAATGTTATAGCAAGCAATGGTCACAAATAAATAATATTTTATTAAATGAATGTTATATTAAAACAATACTATAGGAGAACTTAGTACATAATAAATATTAAATCAAAACACAATTATCACTAATTGAGTGTAAGTATTGACAGCTGAAAAATGGAATTCTACCAAGACCTACAAAATTTTCTGACACGAAAAGCAATTTTTTGTGCTTCACCAAACATCATGCTTGCCATTGCAACTTCAGTTTACTCCGTTTGCCATGCGTAATTCTTTTCAATTTGCCATTATGCCATTTTAGAATCATAAAAAACTAAAAATATTAAAACTCAACTTCGTGCTTTTTACACCTGCAACTATGTAGGATTACTCACAACACGAACATTCCAAGACTGAAGAAACTGAATAGTTCAGTTTTACCAACCTATGCAACCTGATCACTCTGATGGCACAATATTACATGCACATTAGATGCATTACTTGTACTTAAGAAGTGTTTTGTAAACTTTACAAACATGTAAATTGATAGATAGCCACATGCTTGAATAAAAATCAAATTTTGATTGGGTAGAAAAGATTTTTAAAAAAATTATGTATTATTATTAAACTGTCTATTGTGAAACATTTACTGTATTTGATGTACATTTTTGTTGTGTAGTCCAACTAAGGGTGTCCTTTAAGATGATAAAGTAGACATCCAAGAGGTGGGCTGATAGATGTGCGTATGCATGTATGAGTGTATGTACATATGTGTGTGTTTGAGTGAGTGGGTGTGTGTGTGTGTACCAGAGTTATAAATAGGTATGTGCCAGCAGATAGGATCAGATCATAGTACCATCACTTAAGAGTGCATGGTACATAATTCAATGCTAAAATCATTAATCTGTAACTGGAGGTTTCTTGAAGCTAATTTGCGAAAATTAAACAATAGCAATCCTAGGCAACAGTTTTAGCCAACATTTCAAACAACAATTTTTCCAGTGTTACAAACTTCTGAAGCAAAATCTCTGATGCCAAAACCTCTTGCATTTAACTGTGGTGCAAGAGATCACGCGTAACAAATAATTAGTTCTGGATAAATATTTACTCATAAAGTTGGCAAATATCATTATCTAGGATTGTCATTAGAGTATTTTATACATAGTGACTTCGAAAAAAGCGTAGAAATCAATTGAAGTTTTCAGCATTTATTTATCTACCACACACTCTTAATGGATGAGCACACAACTACAACTGATGTTGACAAGAGATCACTACAAAAATACACTACAGGAACCAAACACAGTTATAGTTTGTCTACAATAAGAATTTCAGTCTGACAGTTCTGATGTTGTCAAGTTAGCAACTTTTCCACGGAATATATTTTTTGTTTGATACACTGAGAAGTTTGACAGCCAGTCGAGTGTGTTCGTGCAGAAATCACACGTGGCAGAGAGGTGTACTGGTATTTTTATAGAAACAACTACCTACATATAAGACTGCCAACACAACTATCAAAAACTATAACTCTTAAGCGAAATAGACTATACCAGGCTGTCACAGTCCAAGTGTGATAACATCACTATAAAGACAAATACTAATTAATGATTTAAGTTAATAGCATTAGTAATCAATTATGGAGTTATTACAAATTTTAAAATATTAATTGGTATTAGTGTTCATCCTCATTTGTATTGCCCAGTCAACGTAATTCTTGTTACAATTTGAACCATCTCTGGACCACGTGGGGCACAACTGGACACTGGTTGAATACCTTCCCATCCTCTCCAAATTAAACTGAACTATGGTCATAATAGACTACGTATTGGGTAAAGTAATATATTGCTCAAGATCGATGTCAATATTTACTGGCAACATGTATTATTGGCTATTGGAGCCTCATTTTTATGTGAAGATTTTATATTGTCTAGTCACTGTAAAGTGAGCAACTTTTTACGACCAGTTAAAATTTTTGTTTCAGTAAATTCCATTATTACACCACTTGTCAACATAAATGTTATAATGTGACTTGATGAATACTGTTTACATATTTAATTTCTCTTAAAAGTTAACGTATAACATCACAGTAATAAACAATTACTAGCAGTAAAGAATTTTCAGAAGGGCCTTAAAATATTTGGTGAACGGTAGCTTTCTCTTTACCTCTCAAGCACGGATACGGGGAAGGCGATAAGTCGAACAGAACACGTACGTCAAACACCTCATCATTTATAAGCGCGAACGACTAAACTTGCATGCAGTGTTTTCATAGAAACAGTTTTTCAATGGGACTTCAAGCGATGACTCTGTTGTTTTATTTGTGGAAAGTTTGTGGTAATGTCCAATGCAGGTTTCTATGGCTTATTTTACAATTACAATTGATATGTTCTCAGCTACAGCAACATGAAAAAGCCATTTTTTGTACTTTTGAGGAGCTTGGGAATCATGTTTTTAAGCGGACGTCCTTTTTTAAATCATATAGACACAGTTTGAAGTGTGTCTTATTTTTGTATATAAACACATTAGAAACAATTTAAATAGTTATAAAAGAAAAAAATACTTTCCGTATCACACTACAGCACGTCTCAATAACTTAAAAATGCTCACTTATTCAAGAATGGTCTATAATTTGTCGTTCACTTGTAAGAATTATCTATTTATGCAGTTTGGTCCTATTATGAACAATATTTTATGATAGCGAATTTTACATGATTTTCCACATGAGTATTTTTCTAGAATCCTTTTGAAGTCCTTCGAAATTTATGTTTCTACTTCTTCCCAAAGGCGGGAATACGATGTGAATTTTCATAAGATTATAAGCACTGTCACAATGGCATTTTAAATTGTCAAGAAAACTTAATACTTACTGTCCCATATGTATCCATGGACATGACATTGAAGTGGTAAGCAGTGATTTTAACTGGTTTCTGTGCTCTCATAATGATTATTTGAAGCATGATATTGATCTGCGAGTCCATTCCATACCATTCGCTTGAATATGCTGCTGTTGCTACTTCTTGACTCTGTGTGTACAAGGTACAGCAAAAACCAACACTTTAAAATTACTAAAACCAACACTTTAAAATTACTAAAACCAACACTTACTATCATGCTTTAAAAATTACTAAATGATATTTTTAAACCCTTAACCTTAGATAAACACATTACAATGTAGAACAAAGTGTATAAATAGTTGAAAGACTCAATTCCCATGTTAAACCATATTTCATACTATGGTCATTTCTGAAGGTAAGTGCTATACAGTGACCTCTAATTCTACAAAAACATAACAGAGAAAATTTAAACACCAAGCAAATACTTCACCATTTAGATATACGAAATGTTACGTATGGTAACTATAGTTCATGCAGTATAAGTAATTTCTCTTGACAACTCCAATGTGCTGACCTTTAAAACAGTCTGACTTCCTGGAAAAACAGTGTCTCAATTAAAAAGCACACTTTTTTTAGGCATGTGTGCGTGAGGGTTTGGATTTATCCAGTTATGGCCGGTTGGCCGGGTAGCAACAAGCCGAAGTCCTTCTTTGCAGGCATTGAGCAACTAGGTTTGCAGGACGCCCAATAACAAAAAGGCGTGAGTTTTATTTAGTCTCTAGAGGATGGTGTATGTATTGGGTAGCCAATAGGAATGCAGCAGTTGAAGGTCAGGCAAAAGGGACGCTAGTAGCGACGCCCTTGGGTTTGTAAGAGATGTTCCCCGGTACTCAGGATGTCGGACACAACTAGGGTGTAACCCCGGTCCGTGTAATCTTTAAGAAGGCAAAAATACAAAGTAACTGTAGGGCAGTAGCCCAGATATGTATTGATGTGAATGTGAGTGGAAAATTTAACATGTACAGGAAGCACCCACAGTTGTTTTTTGCTTCAAACCTATTTTGGACATTATAAAACTCTGCTAAAATTTTTCTTCCACCTGAGTGTGTTACCATTCAGGGGTCTGGGTATGGTTTTCACCACTCAGTATTCTTCTTTTGTTTATTCAGATGTGCGAACTTTGTAATCTTCGTGTGGACATCGTCAGTTCTAAATTTATTTTCTTCAGTTTTCTTCACGATGTTTCTTCAGTCTGTTCTTTAAATTCCGAGTTCCTGAGTACCCAAAGCAAGTGATTTCATGTAATGTAATGCTGTGGCAGATTTGTGAAACTTTGAAATTCTTTAGAAGAATAAATCAAGAACACGAGTCAATTACAAATTTTTTTCATAGTGATGCATAGTTTTTAGTTTACACAGTAGCCTGGTTACATAAACTCAAATTAACCATATCTAAATGAAAATTTTAATTTTACCACCTAAATTATAACTAGAAAAATGTCAAAAGGTGAGTAAGTCTACAATGTAACGAGGAGAAGAGAACTTTGTTTGCTATTGTGGGCCAAGTGAGTCTCACATTTTCCAAGGGTTCATCTTGTATGTTTATCGTATGCTTGGCGAGTAGGACATTTGACATATGAGTCCGGCATGCTACAAGCTCAATCACCATGTATGTACTATAGCATACAGTAAATATAATTTATAGTATATTTTTCTTCTCAAAATTTCAAAAAAAAATGAAAAATAATATAATTAAACATGGCAACTGAAACCAAGCCTCAAGAAGCCTCCCTACCTCATCTTTAAATGTGATACAGTAAGTTGTAACAATTTCTTTTTGATCAAACTACAACATACTACATTTGTACATCTATAAAAATAAACACACACTTCAAACTGACACTATAAATTTTAAAAATTCAGACTTTTACAGAAACACAATCAAAATACTTTTCAATATAAATAAAATATACTTTTTCAGACTGTTAATTAAGAGAAAATATAAACCGGATTTGAGAAACACAAATATACATACATTCTTTGGACTTAAAATTACACCTACTACAAATAAAATTATATGGTCACAGCTTAAGTTCTCATAGGAAAATGAATAATAGTAAAGTACTGCAAGCAGTTGAGTGGCTTGTAAGTATAGGTGATTGTATTACATATGCCAGTCTGTTGAACTCTTAGCGCACCATCAATTTTGTGCTTCACACACACACATACAAATCAAGCTACCTAGAGAGCCACCTTAAGAGTATCACCTACATACAGCTGTTTAGCAATGGAGGTTCAGAAGCGTAGGAGCTGAAAGGGCGACCTTGATACAAGCATCAAATGCTACATCCCCACATTATTCTAAGCACTGAACAGGCATGCCAGTTTTCTGCTGAACCATTTCTACAACGGAACTTAGAACTAGTTGGAATATTTTAAAGTACGACAGCCTGGAAAGGCTATTTTTAGCTGTGTCGGAAGGCTTCGAAATGTTCTTTTAACTGTGCATTGTCTTACAGTCACATTCCATACTTGTCTGAAATGTATTTTTTTTTAGTACATTGACACAATGGGCATATGTAGAATAGTTTCGTAAAAAGGAAATATGAATTTCCGAACACATTTGAAATAGTGGTAGGGTGAATGTACCAGTTTCCGACCACGTACCAGTTCCCGACCATTTGGAAAACAACATTTAATTATAAGAGCAAAACCTTCATGTTTTGAAAAGTCCCTTTAATCCATGTTACCCAAAGGTTTTCAGAATGCGGGGAAACTTTTTTTACAGTTAAATATGAGTTAATTTGTCACAGGTAATTTTCGTGTTTGGCACCACTGTCAACATGGTATCTCACCAAGTGCCACAACTAGGAAGTGTCCAAGGTAAATAGAATTGTATCCACGTACATCCACACAATGTGTTGTTGTTTCAATGTTGCTAAGTAATTTTTTATACTAAAAAATTTAGAAAATTGATTGAAATAAATGTTCTTTATTTGTTTTTATCACAACTATTTTATATAGCACGGTCGGTTATTGGTGAGTTATTTTTACGTTTTCCCCAGTACTCGACCAGCTGGTCAGATATTGGATCTGGTTAATTTTTCTAGCAGATGTGTTATTCAAGCTAGCTGTATTATGATGTGGCTATTACCCTCCCAACACAATACACTCTCGTTCCAATACCCAACCACTGGTCGGGTACTGGTGCAAAATTCTGGTCGGAAATTGGTACATTGAACTAATCCGTCTAATTGTTGGTTTAACATGTCGAAAAGAAAGTATTCTGTTGATGATACAGCTAATGCTAACAATGAAGTGTGGAGTGGAGCTAAAATTCGAGAAACAGAAACAAAGTATTGTTCCCTGAGTCTACGGTATCCTCTTCACGCATTCAGGAGTTCTGCAACACTGGTGAACAATGATGTCGAGATGAATCTATAAAAGAGCCTTTTTATGTTTGGAAGAAAATTAAAAACTACATTTTGTTATGAGATATATCAGTTCAAAATTCTAGGTCAACTAACCTAGATGTCCCTTCTACTAGTAGGTCAACTAACCATCCCGACCTAAGTTTACCTGGATAAAACCTTCACGACCTTCTTAACCCAAGAAATCTCGATGCTTCAGCTACCACTGATAATACTGACCAGCCTCAAGAAAAGCCTGTTCAAATCCCACATTCAATTAATAGTCTTAACACTCCACCAACCAATGAACGTGTAAACCTGTCTCAAGAAATGCCTGTTGGAATTCCAACCGCAGTCAAACTTGTTACTCCATCAACCACTAAGGTAGAAAATTTTGCTGAACTTCCTACCTTGCACAACCTCGATAGTCCATCAGTGAGCAAGCAAGATATACCTGATGAAGCTCCTTTTGGTAGAGACCTTAATACCTATTTCAGTACTCGTTAACTACCTTAATTTAACTGATTTCAATGTGGATCAAGAAGGCCTAGACCAAATTAAATTTTGATGGCAGTTTGATTGAAACCAACCAGTAACTAACAAACCATCAGTAAAGCAAAGAGGTATGTCAACTTCAAGAAGCACACCTCCCTAAATCAAATATAGACTGTGTCTTTCGCAATGTAAATAGGCGTAGATCCAATTTATTCCATCAACCCTGCCTTTGCTGACTGTGTGGTTTTGCCCAACCAGTTACCTATAAAAAAGGAAGGGAAAGCATGCAAAAAAAAAACTTCCAGATGCCATTGGAGGTGGAGATTGGGTACAATACTGGAAAAATTAAAAACAATGTGAACTTTTAAAGGAAGAGAACAAAAGGAAAAGACTTCAAAGAAAGAAAGAAAAGGAAGAAGAGTCTAAAAAGTGACAAACTGAGGAAGCGGTAAACCTGAATAACAAAAAATGAAACGGAAAAAGAAACAAGAGTTTTCGTCTCCTGAGGAAAAAGGAAACAATTTGATGAAGATTGCACATGACTCCGACATGGATGGCATTGACCTAGTCGATTTATTAGAACCTAGAACACCTCCACAGACCGAAGACCTCCTGAGAGATCCAGTCGAAGACGACTATCCCTCAGTAAAATTCCCAATAGCAACAGGAAACAAAGAAGCATATTATGTTGCAAAAATTTTAAACGTCATGGGTAGTGAAATTAGTGTTGAGTGTCTTCGTAAAAGTCGTAAATGTGAGAACAAATTAATTTATCCAAATGTTAGACACATCAATCATTGAAAGAAAGCAAATACTGGAACCTACAGTGTTGTGTGGAACAAAGAGGCAGCAATCTAGTGTTTCCTTTGACATAAATTTAAAATGTTGTAATGTTAACTAGAAGCTTGCATACAAAGACATTCATGCATACACCCTCACATGATGCATACACAGTAAGACTCTAATTCTCGGACTAGGTCTATGATATAGTTGTTTAAACTATGATACATCATCTTCTGACACATGAAAACATTATCTACAGGTGATATAAATTATATTACATTATGTTTAAAACTCAGCTACAAGTGTTGAGTGAATACTATTGTACATTAATTTGTACAAGAAAGAAATTATATGGTGGTCGATAATTGGTGCAGTAGTGGTCGAAAATTAGGAAAAGTGGTCAGTTATTGGTGATTTTGTAACTTAAACATAAATAATTTTAAAACCCACTTATAAGTAATAAAAGGCTAAATCTGAGTCTGCCACAATTACAATTAAAGGAAATACTCTGAAATTTTATGGTGATAATTTATAATAGTTCAATAGTTTGTTTATTTATTGCAATGTTACAAAGTTGAAATTGTCTGAACTGGTTGGAAATTGGTACATTCATCCTAGTTAAGAATACTGGAAATGAAATCAATTTTAAAACTTTTCCCAAATAGGCAGTAAGGTTAAAGTCATTTCCAAAAACAGTAACATTTTTGAATGATCCGTTTTGTAAAATTGCATAGCAAAATCAATATTTGCAAATTTTAGTTCACAGAACACAATTTAGTTCATTCTGCTTAAAATTTCAAGGGTTACTTTACAATAAATATTCATGATAATGTTAAACGTTTTCATATTTCTATATGCAAATTCTTGTATTGAATTCTCTGACATTATAGTTTCTCTCCTATAATGTTGAGAAACTTTTAAAAATGTATTTCAACATATAAATACCATATATTTAAATGTGTTATGACTAATCCTGTTAATATCCCTCCTTTGATTTTATAAAAGCTGAGAAAATTCCTCTGTTACATTATTCTCTTAGTGAATTTTACTTACCGTGTCTAGTATAACATCAGCATAATGGCAGAAAAAGTACAATTCAAAAATTACTGATACTGCATAATTAAGAAACTTGAGAAAGATTCCAAAATCAGCGGACCCCTGAAACACAAAATTCCTTTCATGTTATATAACATGTAGCTATTAAAGAGTAACTGTTAACCAAATTCAAAGGAAGACAAACACTTCCTTACCAAATAAGTCATACTCTTTCAAGTACCAAAAGTACACTCCAGTAAAAAGCAATCAAACAGTAACATCAACATATTCTCATCTAAAAGTGTGTCAGCACTGATTAAATAGTTTCTGAGCCACCTCCCTTCCCAACGGACAGACGTTTCAATCTTAGCCAGCATGCTGAACCATTTAGGTGAGACAAAATTAGAATAAAGCAGTGGTATATTTATGATGAATAAATAATTGGAGAAGACTAAAAAAATTAAAAAAAAAAAAAAAAAAAACAGACTACGGCCATTTTTCTGGAACTATTAACAAAACCCATCCCAAATATTTCTGGTCTTATGGGTTCTGGGATAAAACTGAAGACTAGGCGCTAGGATACAATTATGGCACCAACATAAAAATTAAGTTAGTTATTTATTTGCCTTCCTACCTGCCTTTCTACCTACCTAAACTACCTAACCTACCTACCTTACGTACCTACCTAACCTACTTTGCCTACCTACCCTACCTTGCCTGCCTACCTACCTACCCTTCCTTACCTTGCCTACCTACCTACCCTACCGTACCTTGCCTACCTACCCTACCGTACCTTGCCTACCTACCCTACCTTACCTTGCCTACCTACCCTACCTTACCTTGCCTACCTACCTTGCCTACCTACCTACCCTACCTATCCTACCCCACCTTACCTAACTATCCTACCCTACCTTACCTAACTATCCTACCCTACCTTACCAAACTATCCTACCCTACCTTACCTAACTATCCTACCCTACTTTACCTAATTATCCTACCCTACCTTACTTGCCTATCTACATACTCTACCTACTAACTTACCTATTAACCTACCAACTTACCTACCTGCCTACCGACTTACATATATATATACCTACCGACTTACCTATATATATACCTACCGACTTACGTACCGACTTACCTAACTACCTACCGAATTACCTATATACCTACCGACTTACCTCTCTACCTACCAACTTACCTATGTACCTACCGACTTACATACATACCTACCTACCAACTTACCTATGTGCCTACCGACTTACATACCTACCTACTTACCTACCTACCTACCTACTTACCTACCTACCGACTTACCTACCGACTTACCTACCTACCGACTTACCTACCTACTTACCTACCGACTTACCTACCTACCGACTTACCTACCTACCGACTTACCTACCTACCGACTTACCTACCTACCGACTTACCTACCTACCGACTTACCTACCTATAGACTTACCTACCGACTTACCTACCTACCAACTTACCTACCTACCGACTTAGCCACCTATTGGTTTACCTATCTACCTACCTTATCTACCTACCTTATCTACCTACCTTACCTACTTGCTCTACCTACCTACCCTATCTATCCTATCCACACACTTACCAACCTACCTATCTAGCTACTATAGTAGGCAAAGTTGACATCTGAGCCCTCTAGTGCTGTTATCAGGAATGGAGGGCGAAGAGAAACTGATATCCTACTGTCCAGGGCAGCTGCCAGGTTGGAACTAGCAAAACTGAAAACATTTGGTACGTGCCTTCTTACACTGCTTAAGTGCAACATATTTGTGAGTTTCAGCGGTTTATCTCTTTTTCAGGATAGGCAAAAACTGTTATCTAAAGCTGTCATGGTTTAAGTTTGTTATATCAACATATTTAAGGTTTTGGCAAATTATTCAGTTTACGAAAGTTTATAACAATGTTAATTCGGTGAGATGAGTAGAGCGGGTTTTACGGTTCTTTAACAACAAGGTCTTAAGAGCCGATGAAGATGAAGTGTGACGAGATTCGAACCCAGGACCTCTCGCACAGCAGACCGGCGCCTAACCATCTTATGCTACGGAGGCTGGCTTTGTTAATTCAGTAACTAGCAAACTCGGCACAGGATTTTGTTTTGAAAAATGGGTCTGCATAGTAAAAACAGTTTAGCCAGAATAATTTTGCGGCATCGGATTGACTACTGTTTGGGTTTAAATACATAGTTCTCGCAGGAGCTCTAGAAATAAATGATCGTCGCTTCTCACTGTCATTAGTAACCTAATGACAGAATTATCACACGATCGTAGTTACATTAATATTGGAGTTAGATTTCACGCAAGTCATTTAAGCCCTACAGGACTACCAAACATTTATGACATTTTAAAAATGCTTGTTTGGGCATGGCTTTATGCTTTAATGTAGCTACCTATGTTTATTTACTATAAATATGAATAAAATTATTCTTATAATTCAATTTTGGCATGTATGTAATTGTGCATGTATAAGCGCTTTGGTGCAACTTTGGATAAAAATTTTCTTTTCTTTTTTAATAGTTTGTTAATTATGATTTCAAAACCACTTAGTGTGGCACTGGCAACAAATCACATTTTGTAAAGACATTAATCATGATTATACAATAGATGTCCCAATACTGTTAGCCCCCTACAATGATACCTCATGACTACAGTTAAAAATAAACTCAGCCAGATACAATAAGAAGGCTGCCACATTGACATTACAAATAGATGCGCGTAGCAGAAGTCAACAAGTTTTATACTTGTGAAAGACTTAATTAATAGGTTTTTTGAAGAACGCTAGTTCGTAAACAGAGCTGGTTTCCATTTAAGCCTTTTACACAATGGTTGACTGCATACAGATCACACTCATGAACAAATTATCAGTTTATACAACTATACTCTAGAGCACCAGTACATTGTCTGAAAACTACAAAACAAAAATCTTTAGAGATGTATATGTTTGCAGAAGCTGGTTAGATTAGAAATGGTAAACAGTGTGATATCAAAACCTAATTTGCTATTGCGTGCTTATTTCAAAATTCTTACAATTAATATATCTCAGAACAATACATTTGATTGTGATGAAGTATGTTTATTACCTAAGGTATTAGTGATTGTTTGAAACATTATGATAATTGTTTAGTCAGTACCCATTTATGAACATTCTGAAGACATAGAAATAGGTATACAAATACAATAATCCGTCAACAAGTTTCATGTATATAGAAAATAATGAACAGTAAAGACATTAACTTGCATAACACATGCAAACGAATATAAGTGAGGAACTCAAAAAATTAGCCAGGATTCATTGTTAGTCATGAGAGTTCGGTAAAACATATTAAAAATGTGCTTTGAATACGTTAATCAGTTGCTCAGTTGAGAAACAAGACATAGAGATTAATTTCTAGTTTCATGGTTAAATGTTGGGGGATATTATCACTGTGTGAAGGCTGCAGTGATATCGGTCAACAATAGAACAAAATAAATTTTAACTGTTGTAACTAAGTTACTGATAAAATGTCAATGTAACTAATGGAATAATAATAAAATTTAAAAATTATTTTTGCTTTAACACATCAGCTAAAACAATAATTGAACTATACACCTGGAAACATTTGAATTCAAGTGCCAATGCCCAATATTCTGCATGATAGTCATGAAGAGACATTTATTTTGCGTATACTCGTACAACTTACAAAAATATTAAATTCGATACAACAGCCTTTGCAAATGGCCTCATGATACAGCATGAGAAACACAGATGAAAGCATATCGTTGGTTTTGTTTTCATGTTTAACGAAACCAAAATGTGTTAATGGATAATGACTACAACCTAACCAGAATAATTAGGGCAAATTTAAGTATTACATATTTATCTGACAATTAAGTTTCAGATAAACATCACATGCTGTATAGCTATGATAGTTTTAACACTATTTGCTAGATAAAAATGCCACTATAGAATTCAATGCAGACTTCCAAGGATGTGGCTACGTCACCAGAGCTGGTGGATTATACACTGTCAACAGCATGCATTTCCTGATTGTAGTACATAAAGTGTAAAATAGTAAATGCAAATTATAGTTCATTTCCTTCAAGGCTTGACTAAAACCCGTACAGGTAAGAAAACAGGAGAATCATTACAGTCAAGGAGCTGTGATATATGATACAGCTATTCAATATGTAGTACTACTTTAGCACATGTCAGGAACAGTGTAAGGAATAAAGCCAAGGCACTGTCTAACTGGAGCTGATTTGCTCACTGGAGACCTAGAAGTGAAGGAGAGATAAGAATAACAGTGACTGGAACACATAGTGTCCCGTAGCAGTGTTTCCATCATCCCACTGGAACTATAGGACTTGAGTCATTCAATCTAGATTTTATAATTCTGTATTCCTCATATGAAAAGTTATATTTGGGACAAATGTGGCTCAAAAATCAGATTGTGTCAGATATAATATCAGGAACTTGTGAAGTGTTCAGGCAACTGGCCATAGTGGAACCATTACGGTTTATACTCTCTACTATTTCCTCATTGTATTTAGTTTCATTTTGACCACCATAAAATGTTATGCATTTTATATAAATTAGTTTTAGCTCTGTTTGGCTTGTTTTTTTGATTTTAAGCATCTGTAGGTTTTTAGTAAGTTTCATTAAGTGTTGTTTAAAGCTAGTAGGATATACAACGCTGAAAAGTACGAGTCATCATCATAATCTTCTGGAATTGACGTTTGTGGTTTGGCCTAATTTGGGACGCCATTTCACTTGTTAACATCAGATGTTGCTCCGTGGACTATTTTCAACCAGGATGCAAGTACAGTATGTATTTGTCCCCAATTTAAAGTGATGTTTGTATTCTATTTTTGCTGTATGTGAACTTTATTAACTTATTCATCGGTAACAATTTTGGTTATTCATACCTCCTATTTGTGGGTTTTCTGTTAATTTGGATTCCGTAGTATGAATCCGTAGAATCGCAGCGTCACCGTACATGTTCGCCAAAGATGAATATTCTGACGTAGATTTCTGTTTGGTGAAGTTGTGAGGATGGGGTGCCGAAAGGTTGTTGGAAGTATGTGAAATATTGAGGCATCACAGACGGTGTGGCTAATGAGACATATAAGGACTATGGTGAACTTCTTGACATCAGAATTTCGTGTTCGGAAACTGGCATATAATTTGGGAATTTAGGTTCCCACATTTTATTCGCTGAACCATTATTTTATAAATTCAGTTGATTTTTGAGCTTTGGATGCAGGTTACTCTCAGCTTCATTCTGTGGCAAACGTGCTAGCATGCATTGGCGGTACCAGGTCTACCTTGTATTATGTTGTAAATCACTGCATGTTGTCTAGCATGACTAGTAAATAAATGGAACTGTGAATGAACATATATTTTTTTTTGTTGAAACATGCCTATTTGATGAAGAGTAGGGATAGACTTGTAGTTGTACATAACTCACAAAGCCGAGAAGTTTGATGAAGGATACATATAAAGTAGTAGTTCTGTGCAAATGCGTAACTTACAAAGTCGAAAAGTTCAACTTCAATTCTATTCGTATATTTCTTGCCAGCAGTAATATTCCAACCATAACCACAATGAGACCCAAGGAAGGACGCCAACTTCATCAACATTAACCCCACCTGAGTAGGAATACGCGTTACAAACTTGTCAGATACATGAACATATATACAGTGAAACTTCCCAATACCAGACACCTCTGGTGCATAAAAAAATGTCCGGTATTGAGAAGTGTCCGCTATTAGGAATTACAGTAGTATATAAAAATATAGTACATATATAAAAAATTTAAATACAAAAATGGTAGACCTACATAATGTTCTTAACTCTATACTGCGTTAAACTCTCGCTAGTCCAAGGCCGAATTTTTGTGGTATTTTCGGAGAAATTT
>PNEQ01123217.1:6929-27763 GCA_003012365.1 Medauroidea extradentata | reverse complement strand
TACAAAAGCACCAATTTAAAGCAAAGAGCACTTCGATATCTCGATTGATTCGATAGATATGGAAGGATAATCGAAAACACATTTCACGTATTTTCACCCCTTTAAATAAAGAATTTCGAAACGATTTTGAGTCCTGCCATAGACATTTGTAAAAGTAACCAATTAAAGTTAAAATCACGACGATAGCCAATTGTGTTTCGAAGATAAAGACGATACATTAAAAACACATTTTGCCCCTTTTTACTGTCTGGGGGTTGAATTTCAAAAAAACCTAAAACCACTTTTTGGGTATTTACGTAAGCAATATTTTGAAGTGAATATCAACTCTCTATCCCGAAGGGTTCGATAGATATCGATGGTTGATTGGAAACACATTTAAGGTCTTTTCAGCCCCTTAAAAGTTGAATTTCGAAAAATCCTTAAATTCGCTAATATGCATTTTTACGAGTTTTCTACTAAAGTAAAAATCACGATGATAGGCCGTCGGGTTCGAGCTCTATCGACGTTTCTTCGGAAACACATTTCACCCCTTTTCACCCCCTTAGAGGTCGAATTTCGAAAAATCCCTTCTTAGTGCTCGCCTATGACCTGAAGGGAACCCCCACAAAAAATTTCACGATTCTAGGTCCAGTGGTTTGGACTGCAGTTTGATATGTCAGTCAGTCAGTCAGTCAGTCAATCAGTCACCTTTCATTTTTATATATATATATATATATATATATATATATATATATATATATATATATATATATATATATATATAGATAATACACATTAAAAGTCTTTTTAAATAAGTAAACAACGTTTTTCGTATGAAAATATTTTTCCACAAATTTATGTAGTGTCCTGGAAATATTCATATAACCGTAATAACAATAACAAGTACCGAGTGCAGTCCGCACCAGAATTAATAGCATCTAAATCCTCTAGTCTTGCTACAATAGGACAGAGCAGGGCAAAGAGCAGCATACACTTGCAGTTGTAGAAGTGCAGCCATTTACACTTCTTAATTAAGGCCTCGCTCTTTAGTTTTCCAGTGGTTTCGAAAATATTTTTAACGCAAATTAATACATATATCGAAAATTCACTATTACAGTTATAACACGTATATATCACCGCATATAAGAATTTTTTTTTTTGTTGCAATACACCAAACGGATTTATAGATTTTCCCCCTAAAATATCACATATTTTGTCGTCAAATTAAGCCAAAATAAAGCAAAATAATTATTTGCTAGAAAACGGTAAATTGTTTTAAAAAACGTTCTGGCAAAGTTGTGTATCGTATGACTGTACACAGTCTAAAATATTTTCAAACCATTTAGTTAAATAATATTCGAGTAATTTGCAATTGTTTGAAATAAATGAAAGATTGTGGCCTTAAATGACTGTGTGAAGTTCCTTTACATATCAATAATGTTGAATTAAGCTGCTCACTTTTAGTCCTCAACATCTGTGATGATTACAGTTTATTTGCTACGTACGATTTTGCGTTTATACAGGAAATTTTATAATCTGCAATTTAAAATATAGTGTAGTGTGGATATATATAAGCAGTAAAGTTTGCTCTATTCCTGCGAGGTTACGTATTTTAGTTTAGTGAGCAAGCCGCTGTTCGCTCCGACAGTTCGTCGTGGAGTCTTTGACTGCATACGTTCGGGACGGCCGACTAGAGTTGTGAGGGGAGATAAGGCTATGCTTGACGTATTTCGACGAATGTCGAATGGCTGACAACCCTCTCTGCAGGGCTGGCAACGGTTTAAACTCGACCGTATAAGCACGGTCTACCACAAAGGAAACAGCGTCATTTACACGGTCCAGTTTGCTGCGTGGCGCAAACACGGCCGAGCAATGAGAGTGGGAGGCTAGCTGGTCGCCTGTTTGGACGTCTGTGTGCTTGTGTAACCGTCAAATACAGCACACGAGCCCCCCCCCCCCTGCCATACCTCCCTGTAGCAAGCAGCATTTCTCTCCAGTTATGTTGATTGACAGAGAATAAGGCCGCGGCTACACGGGCCTCGGAACTAGTTTAAATTAAACTGGCTCAGCCGTACGTGTGACCACACGGTGTCTGAAGTAGTTCATATCGTTGCTGCTTCCTATTCAAACTGAACAGGTTGTAAAGGTTCTTCACCTGAACAACAATCTCTATTCCTTGCTGTGATTGGCTAGTTAAACGTCAACAAGCATTGAGCATAAGATGGCTGACAACCCCGTGTTATGTTGCAGCAGCGGAAATTAAGTTATTAAAAGGTTTTGTTGGCTACATATAAGTAAAAATAGTTTCATATTAAAATATGAGCCCATTCAATATATTTGCAATGGAAAAAGAATGTATGCCATTTCCAGTGCTCTTGTATGCATGAAGCAGGCACGTGGTCGTTCGTGGTAAAAGTAACTTTTCGAAAATCCTTGCCACGTTCCATAAAGTGTAATATTGGTTTTAATATTTTGTGTCACGTAGAATTTTTGTCAACACATAACACATTGCACCAACATACAAGTGTGTTCCAAGCTTTGGATTGGGGTTGTAGAGCTTTCAAAAGGTTATGTTTGACGCGACCGACGCAACTTTTAATATGTAAACAAATGAGTTAAAAAAATAAAACGTAAATTTTACGTGTCTCCAGCACGGCCGTAGAAGAACAGGTCTGGACACTCGCCTGGATATTTTACCCCCTTGTTGTTTGGCTGTAGTTCACCAAGTTACCGAGAATATTGTGTTTTATTGGCGCTGATGTTAGGGCGGTCGGACTAAACTCCGCCCACTTCCTTTCCACTATGATAACAAATTTATCAAAACGTATTTTTTATCAATCTATGAAATACTTTCTTCGCTCACAAATTTTAAGAAAAGGCTACAGCAATCTTTATTTACTTTAAAAATTCAACAATGAAAAAAACCGGACGGAGTTTGAGTCCGACCGCCCGGAAAACAGCGCCAAAAAGTACGACATTCTCGGTAACTTGGTGAACTACAGCCAAACAACAAGGGGGTCAAGCAAAATACATTGTTAGATAGGCGAGTGTCCAGACCTGTTCTTCTACGACCGTGGTCCAGACCTGTACTTCTACGACCGTGGTCGTAACAAAACACAATCGATTTTGACTGCGACAATCGAATACCGTTTAATCACGCAAACGTGTTCACTTCGGCAGCTATACACTGTACGTGTTTAAAAATGACTGACTAAACCTCTTTTGGTTACCTACTTCAGGCGCCGTGTAACTGCGGCCTACTACCACTGGTTTTACACTTATTTGCCGGGTTTTCTATCCTGGAGGTTCTGAGTTCGGATTCCGTATATTACGATATGCATATGTCATGTTCTTCAAAATAAAATTACGTATATAATATTTTATTTTGTTCAAAAACTTATAAATAGAGTTTCAAATGTCCTCAGACTGCTGTGTCATAAATACACTTCATGTATTTGTTACTAAAAAAATAGGATAATATTGTACGTGCAAAATAGTTGTGACCATATAATGAATATGTTAAAATGATTTAGTGGGGTTCAGCGTGGTATTCGTCCGATGCGTTGCAGATATCTCAAATGTACTCCAATTGCACGCTGACTAGATGCAACCACTACAACTCCTTAGAAAATTATGATGTAAGCGGAGTTTTATTTTGGATGCTTAATGTTCTGACTTTGTAGCATGAAGGAAAAATAAAGAAGTTATTTGTCAAAATCATCCAGAAGTTATTAATATGACCTAGTAGCAAGACTATCCATGCCTTGTATTCATTATTGGGAGTTTCTTCAAGTCAACTAATTTTTTTGAACACGAGTTTTTATTTCAGACATAAACTTTCGTTGAGACACGCATTTTACTTCCACAGAAATCAGTTTCGGGGAGTCAAAGGTCGCAGACGATATGAATATTTACTTCCGTGCCTACATGTTGATTTGTTGTTGTGATATGTTTTCTTGCCTGATTATCTGAGTGGATGCCCTACGCCTTCCACAAGGCACTAAATGCCTCATATTAGCTTCAATACTTGTTATTGTAGTAGATTCGTGAACTCTACTGTTCGGCAAGAACTGTCAGTCATATGTACTGTTTTTCATTCTGTAGGCTGTGACGTGTAAGACTTAGAAACAAAGTTAAAATTTAAAGGCGCTAAAATTGAGATTAATTTTTTGAGCAATAAATGCATAGTTGCAAAATGTTAAAACTGTTAAAAATTTTAAAAAAATTTTATGGACAATTTTTGTTCAACAGCTAACAAAATACCATTTGCATATATGTATAAGGGACTTAAAACGTGTTATAGCTCACAAAATCTTGCTTCATTTCGGGTAACTAGCCGTCCGATCACGGCTTCACCCACATGAAGTTTTCGAAGAAAACACTATGGCGATAGCTTATCGATTTAATAATATATTGTTCATACGTCGAAAAAAAATTACGACTTTATAATAAGATACCTTACCGTGTTAATAGGCTGTATCGAAGGTATTGGGGAAACGCATTCGATGCATTTTTACTCCTTAGTGGGTGACAACGGCACAAGGGATAGCCACCCTTAAATTTTGTTACGTCAAATATAAAATTAACTCTTCTGTCAGCTACCGATAATATATGTGCGTATTTAACATCACATCAGTTCCTCGTTTTTATGAGTTTTATAAGAAACTCATACATGTTGATCAATGTTATATACTTAATATCACTGCTTACGTTATTGTGAATTTATATGTTTCACTATAAAAATGTCCACCTATTAATTTAGGAACTACATACCACGAATAATAGTAATTATACAATACACAGTTAATCTCTTTAGGCGCAGAGGGAGGCAGATAATAAAGTAAATAAAAATTATTTACCTTATTGACTGAAGCATAAAGACGAGAGTTGCTGTTTGCCCATGGCCGGGATAAGGTTACACATTTATAAGAGTATATTGCTTAGTGCAGAAAACAACGCACGCACGCTTTAAAATATGGAGACATTCTGAGAGCCACTTATATGATACACTGAAGTGCCTTGGTGTGCCTAACGTGCTGATAACACTTTTCTGAGCACTAACACATGAAAATCAACTCAGCCCCGGCGACAAAAAAAATCGTATGTGACTTAAAACCACGCAAAAAAATTGAAGAGGCGAAACTTAAAATTTTACTTCTGACACACATAACATTAAAAAAAAAAAACTTATCTGATTACAAGAATGATAATTTCCATTCACATATAGGCAATGTTCAAAGAGTCTCTCGATCTGCGAAAACATTCAAACTTTGCAAACCAGTGGCATATCTAAGGAAAGCTGGCTAGAACGACAGTTCGCAATTGTGTATCGATAGATAGAGAGATAGAGTGATAAAGGGGGAGTAAGGGACGAAAAATACACCATTTAGTAATCAAAGTTGAGGATTTTCAAAGCTGGAAAATGGTCTACATGATGAAAATTCAACCCACGATATTTTTTACAACCAAGTGGCCACCAATAGAAGTGGTATTGGAATATTCTGACACTAATGCAGATTATCCATTTCCCTATATCTGAAGCTGTTGGGAGGAGGGTTTTCAGTGTTTTCATCAATTCTCAAATATCAGGGAGGAGGGGGCGCAGTGCAAATAACACTGATGGCATGCACACAAAGTTGTGGCGTGCACACGGGACAAATCAAATAACGATTGGAACACACTGTGAACAAACACTGTTGACTGTGGTCCCAGCAGTGCAGCGAGCAGGGCCAGCCTTGCTACAGTGTGGACACTGTCACCAGCTTCTGTTTCCTCTAGCCAGGCTCTGCGATGTACATGCACTTGTTTGTTGACCGCCCGCTCGCCGAGCAACAACGTTGGACGGGGTCATGTACCCATCACTTCTAGCTGAACTCTACCATGTCTCTGGTAGGCATTATTCGTTTACTTCATGGGAGACAGATACTCGGGTCGTTTATTGGTCGATTTAATTCCTTCTAGCACAGAAGAATCAAATCAGATCCCAAGTTTATATGTTTGGACTTCGTACAATCTATAAGCCAAGATTGGTTCGACCGTATTACATACCGTCAACTGGGTATACTTGGGGTACTAAGGGTAGCTTCGGGCATTTCGCAATATTTTTTTGGTTGCGTGTGGCTGGATTTAAAATAAAAATTGCCGATATTCTGAAATTTTTTAAACAGACAAAAAAAATCAAAATATTATTTTTAAATGTCTTGAAGTATTCCGTGCTATTGCTCTCCAGTGTGAGCTATTTCATTTCAGTGAGTCAGTTGGTTTTACTTTTCTGTATAAAATTGTTTCAGTAAATATGAACCTTGACATGTCATTAAACAAAAACTATGAAAGATAAAAATATGTATTACAGTAACAAATATAACAATGTTTGTCTACAAAAAAAACCTTACCTCGTGCAAATAAAAATTAATTAAAATTCTTAAAACTTTCGGTGAACTCCTGTATTAACTTATTGAGACCTTTCTAATATTCCCTTCTTATAGTAAAACAATCGAACCCATATTAGTGATTAATAAGACATTTATTTTAATAGATGAAAATGTGCTTTGTCATAAAGGTGTTGTTGAGAATACATTAACCTAGCATGAGACGAGAGCCTTCGCTTCCTACAAAATGGTTCAATAATTACAGCCGTTTATGCTATAAAATGTTTGCAGGAATGACACACTTAATTGTGTGTTCAACTTTCTGGTTTATGATAATGATGCAGTTAAAATGAAAAATACCTTATAGTTATAACCAAATTTGATGTAATTTGGTACAGGAGCATACCAAAGCTAGTTGCTTACAAAATGACATAGCAATTATCTCTAACATCTTGAAACGACCCACACCACAGTTGTTATAATGGATACATATGTATACACACATGTAGAGTTTGTATGACGCTTGTTTAGAGAATGATAACAGTTCACACAGCGAAGAAAGTTTCACAAAAATGCATTAATCGTAGATGCGTAATAAAACCGCAGCATTAACAACACATGGTGAAAGTTGCTAGATCCCACATTACGAGTCTGCATAAAGCCGTGAGGGTGTATTACATGTAATATTTGCGTGACGTCAACTACATATGCCCTGAAACCTACGGTCGAATAAGAACAAATTATAATTTTCTAGTTGCGTTTCATGTTTTTCATCGACATCTGTTACAGTGATGTTGTCACTAGGCACTCTGATATTAACATTGTTTTTCAGCGACTTGCAATGTATTAATGTCAGGAATATTGTTCTAAACATAGGCAGCTGTTAACATCAGAACACAGGCAGCGCATTTGCAGTTATGCTCGAATTTGGATACATCACGTGATGGTTAGGTGAATGTCACAAGTGTGTATGAAATATAGTTATTTATAGAGGCACGATTATTTCGCGTATTCATTGTAGGTCAGGTTGAACGTCAATATTGCATACTTCAATCCTCCTTCTGTGATAAGACGAGAGCGATTATAACACACATTTGACGACTGCAAGCCAGTTACAAATAAGGGTTCAATAACAAGTCTGATTTCGATATCTGGTAGGGTCATTCCCAGGGTTTCAAATGTGACAATCGTGCGCACAATGCATCTGACAGGCGTTTTTTTTTCTTTCGCGGATCTCAAGTTTCACTCGCTCGTGCATATCGGTATTGCTACCTATCCAAACCATTTCATCTTAAACCGTTCTGAAGACCACGTTGTTCAGAGCTACAATGCTATCGATAGTAACATTTTACACTTTCATAGTTCTGTAATGCGATAATTATTCGTCGGTGGTTAAAGCAATACGATGAAAATTTTACCAAATTTCAAGATATAAGGTATACATTTAATGCATTAATAAGATAATTTTACTTCACAAACATTCAAATACACCCATACACTTTCCTGTTGAAAAATGTGAAGCGGTCTAGGAGCGAACAAGCGTAACTCAAGTTGAAAACAGTATGAATTATTTAAAATACGTGTATCAAAAAGGAAACACTATTGTTCTTCGCCATATATATATATATATATATATATATATATATATATATATATATATATATATATATACACACACACATACATACAGGTTGGGGCTGAATTCGACTGACAAACTTCGAAAGGTGATTCCTTATGAAAAAACAAGTCGAAATTATACGGGACACTTTGTACCTAAATCTAATATTTAGGGCGGTATGGGCCCTAAATCATGGAAAATTTAAATTGTATTTTTGTAAAATAATGGAAATAAAGAGGCATTTAATGATGACAAGTTGAGTTTTGTTTTATACCACCGGGACCTTGAAATACACATTAGTATCACATCAATACCTTGCACCCTAATACAGAATACTAGGGTGGCTACCCCTTTTATTACATGCCACTTTTATACCATCAAGAATTACGAGCTTTTAATGCGGATTTCTGCTACAGAAGCACGTCAGAAGTAAAACAGGTCGTGTTGTAAATAAGTAGGACCAACCATTTTCGTATAAAATACGTAAAAAGAGAGGGCTGCAGTAAGACAGTTCTTACTACGTAGGCAATACGGCATACATATTAAGTTAAGGCACGATTGACTTCTCTACCACTGAACCATACACGGACACTTGCATCAGAACATAACAATCAGTCTTTACAGAGAGAAAGGAACGGAGCAAAAATAAATTTTACAAATAGTATAGACTAATAATAAACGATAAAAAACACTGAACCACAAAACACACAAACGCACATACGCGCGCGCGCACACACGTACGCGCGTGCACACACACATACAAACTAAAGTTCTTACTACAAGTTGAGAACAAATTATTGAATTAAATACTGTGCAATCACTGGTGTGCAAGTTAGAGCAAATGTTTACGAACATAGCCTTTTTAAGGCTGCTCCAGTGTAGAAAAATCATAAATTTATATTCGTACGAAATAGTGTTAGTTTTATAGATATTACTTGACAGTACATTTTTCTTATGAAAAAAATAGCTCAGCCAGTTTTACCATAATTGTATTTCAAAGTAAAAATTTGCTTATTTGACTTCATACAAAACTTGAAAACCAGTAAACATAATGAAAAAAAATCACATCAAAACTATATGTCACGGTCAACGGCTTGAAGCATGTAAGAGCCCATTATCTTAATATATAAATTGATGTGTCATGACTGACACACTGTCTCTCACTCACTCATCAATGCACAGCCCAAACTGCTAGACCTATAACCTAGAAATTTTGAAGGAAGCTTCCTCTTACCCCGCAGGCACCCAATAAGAATTGGATTTTTCGAAATTTGATAATGAAGTGGATGAAAAGGGGTGAAATGTGTATTCAAAGAATCCCTGATATCTCATTAGCCAGGAAAGTTATCTTGACTTTCTTAACTTCAAAACAATGCACAAACAAATGCCCCATTGCAAATTTTTCGATTTTGCGAAATTCGAAAGATAAGGGAGTGAAAAGCAGTAAAATGTGTTTTTCATTAATCCGTGATTTCTACTAAACCATTTAAGACAGTAAGGTGACTTTTTCTTTAGAATGTTGCTTAAGGAAATATTTAAAAATTATTTTTAGGATTTTTCGGAATTCGTCCTTGAAAGCTCTTAAAAAATAAAACGTGTTTTTAATTAATCCCACTTATCTCCGAAACCAGTGGGAGTATTGAAATGGTTTATGCTTTAAAATAAATCTTTCGTAAATATATATAAAAAAAAATTCCACGATTTTTGACATTCGTCCTTGAAAGCTGTTTAAAAATATAATATATATATATTTATTTATTTTTTTTCAAATAATCGTCTGTACTGCTTAGGCTATACCACGGTCGTAGAAGAACAGGTCTGGACACTCGCCTATCTAACAATGTATTTTGCTTGACCCCCTTGTTGTTTGGCTGTAGTTCGTCAAGTTACCGAGAATGTCGTACTTTTTGGCGCTGTTTTCCGGGCGGTCTGACTCAAACTCCGTCCACTTTTTTCCATTGTTAACATTATAAAGTAAATAAAGATTGCTGGAGCCTTTTCTTAAAATTGTGAGCGAAGAAAGTATTTCGTAAATTGATAAAAAATACATTTTGATAAATTGTATATCTTAGCGGAAAGGAAGTGGGCGGAGTTTAGTCCGACCGCCGTAACATCAGCGCCAATAAAACACAATATTCTCGGTAACTTGGTGAACTACAGCCAAACAACAAGGGGGTCAAATATCCAGGCGAGTGTCCAGACCTGTTCTTCTACGGCCGTGGGCTATACCCGTTGAGATATCGAGATGATTTTTGATAATTATGAAGCTTATGTAAATATCTACAAACCAAATTCAGGATTTTATGAAATTCGAAAAATAAGGATGTGAAAAGCAGTAAAATGTTAGTCTCCCAAAAAAAATGATCATGCAGAAATAATTCAACAGTTGTTTCTTTTTGCCAGCCTACTCATAAATAAAACCTCTTTGGAATGTAGCCTGAACATACGAAAGAATTGTCACGGCCTGCCATTAAGCATTCACTCAGATATTGTATAAAGTGTGGAAGGGGTGGGGGTTACGGGTTCGTATTCCGTTCAAGACTTTGCGATGGGAAATGAGCCAATTGCGCGCAATCTTTACACTGAGCTAAGACAATTTATAGTTCACTGTTATTGAGTACGCTAGCTGTTAAATGCCTTCATCACATATTTTAAGCAAAGTTACTGTTTACATTACATAATTTCACACGGGCAAAGCCACAGCCGGGCAGCTATTTTATAGATAAATAAAGATGAATTAAAAACAAAGATGTTCTGCGATTTAAGTACGCTCAGCGAAGTGGATTGGATAAAGCTGTTTGTATTTTTTTGTTTTAAAGATATACAGAGAATATAGTGATAATTGTAGGGTATGGAGAAGTAAAACGGTAACCCAAATTTTATAAATATATCAGTTGTATGCTGGAACACAATTGTAATCGCATACTGTTCATTTATATTTAAGAGAGTAAGCAATATGATCACAAATTGTCAAAGAGTGAACTAATGATTATATTGCAGGCCATGCATTCGTAGTTTAATAACACCAATATAACAGTAATATGTATATTTCTATGTTGTGTAGCTGCATATTTCTTCAATGGTTGTATGCTGTAGTATCTAAGTGAGTGATAGATTTTTGTCAGAACTTAACATCGAGGTCTTCAGCAGTGGTGAGGGGTGACATTATGTGGCTATGGAGCAGCGCTGTAATGAAATTGTGGGAGAAACCTGACAGCCCCAGGATGACCCGCCGACCAACGGCATCATCCGGCACAATTCCCACATATGAAAATCCGGGGAGCGACCTCGCCGAGAATGAAACCCGATCACCTTGGTGGAAGGCGAATGGTCTGACCATTGGCCACCGCTGCGCCTTATAGTAGGCCTACCTAAAAACATTGCACTGTGCACGAGTGCGGCGACAGTGGTTTATCGGCGGATATTTTGAGTACTTTGGTGGATTACTTCGTTCAGCGTGGCTTGAGCCGTGACCTCATTGCCCCTCCAGTTGTTTCCTATATCTTGTATCGCCCCTACTTCCCTTACCCACCTCCTCTATTGCGCGTGTACCATGATGGCCAGTAACTGACTACTTCTGATCACGACCTAGTACTGGGGGTCTTACATCTTCTGAGATAGTCATGGGGTTCACTTTGCGTTACTCGCTCAAAAAAATATGTCACTTTCATTGTCTCCACTCAACAGCATAGCGAAATGCGTGAAAACCAATGCGGCTTGATTCATGTAACGGTTTTTATGGTTAGGATATTTTTAATGGTCACAGAAGCCGTCTGGAATAAATTTACGTTAACATAATTTTTTATTATTGAAAAGCTTGTATGCAGTGTTTTATATCTAGGTTTAGTTGTTCTGAGGGTTAGATTTCTTTGTTTGCGGATTCTAAGGGCGATTGTTATTAGGCTACATATTTTCTTGTTTTAATGACATTTCTGAAACGGTTTACTGAGATTCTATAGCAGAAATAATTGTATGATCTTGACATATTTGCAACGGCTTGATGAGCATGGTTTACGTTTTACTTTGTGAAAAATTTGGAGCTCTTGAACTGGTAGAATGAGCGATCACTGTTGTGATCAGGATTCAGTTAAACTGATCATGAAATTGGAATGTAACGTATAATAATATCCTCAAGTAATATGAGCGTATCATGCACATGCAGGTTGGCACATTTGATTTGGTAGTTTAAGGGCGCGGTCTACCACAATTTTAGCCAACATTATTTTATTTTGTATTTGTACCAGATATTTTTTTCGTATTTTAGACACAAAATGTGACTTAATTTGGCTCTTATGAAATTTTTTTATCTCTCACAGTTTTCGCGTAATGGCTTGTTAAAGTCATATTTTGCATGTTTCCGTTTTAAGGACTACACTAAAACCAACTGATATACCAAACTCAAAAAAATCACAGTGGATTAAGACATTACAGGCTACAATGACATGCTTGTAAAATTAAAGAATAGAAATTATTTGCATTTTTAAAAAATTTTCTGAATTTTTTAAAATGTTAATTTTTAGTTTCAGCATTGCGTCAATTTCCTTGTGTAGGATGGAGTTTCATGAAATGCTGTATGTTGTATTTCCTTGTCGACAAGTTTTATAACGCAAAGATATTTGTCTATTTTGGTAACTTACTAATAGCGAGAACGCTTCTTGCAATTTAAATGTATTTATCACTGTCCAGTTTATGGAACATGCCACTGTTCATGATCATTAGTTACACAACGTGTCTCGTGCAAGTTCACGCATATACGTTGCAATGATGTTCAAATGTAGTTTGTATAATGGTGCCACTTGGCGAGGTCAAGTTTGATATAGTAAATTTGTAGAAAGTTATTAATTTGAGATTGGATTTGAAACCTATGTAAAATCGTATTTTTTTTTCACGCATTATTTAAATTTCGCATATGATGTATTTATAGGATTATACAGCTAAGAGCGTAGATTGACTGGTAAGTGGTATTTATTATATGCTTAAATATAATTAAAAATACAAATTCATATGTCTTGTTGAAATTTAATATTTAATCACATATATTATTTACGATTTTTTTTTGTAATTTGTATTTGTTCCATACCCGGTGTTAAACCATTAGGTATTTTGTGAAAAAATATTCGTAAAAGTTTGAACTTTCATAAATTCTTTTATTTCAGTACTATTAAATATATTATAATGTCTCCGTTCTGTAATTAATCTTGTTGGCAACATGTCGATAAAAACTGTTTAGCATAATTTATATACAATTGTGATTTATATAAATATCTTTGTCAAATTCTACCTTATCTTGGAATGAGTCCCCCATTTTGAAAACCCGCTATGTCAATCTTTTATCAAAAATTAGTTAGAAACATGGGGTGTAGAGGATATTCACATGCACATGTGTAGCACTTGATACCGTTCCCTAATGCATTATTTCAAGGAGAAATCTAAGGGGGAGACATTGAGGGGTAAGAATGGACGGGAGGTTTTATAGTAGTAAGGACTGCCTCCCTCTTCATTCGAGTAGTGACTGTGATGGAAGAAGGTTATGCTGTTGGGGAACTACTGTTGGAGGTAAGTGTTGGAGCTTGCGATACACAGGAGGGTCATATGTGTTGCACACACTCTCTCTCTAGCGCCATCTTGTAGACATCTTCAAGTTGTCTCAAGGATCTGCTATACGTCTTGAAGACGTCTTGCAGTCTTCTTAAGGAGATGGGGTAGATGTTTCAAGGAGATTCTATGCATCTTAGGACTATGGGGGAGATGGAATAAGCCTTATTTTTTCTTGTAACGTCTTGAAGATTTCTTCAAGATGTCTTCAAGATGGTATGCATCTTGAGGTATGTCTTACACACATGAGGAGTTGTAGACGTCTCAAGGAGATGGGACAAGTATGTGATAAGCCTTCTAGCACAATCCTTATTTTTTCTTGAAGATGTCTTCAAGATGCTATGCATCTTGTTGACTTCTCCCTTGCTCATAACAACCAATACCCACACAGCATTTAGGCACTGTTTCCTCCAAACGGGATCATTCTTGTAATGTCTTGAAGATTTCTTCAAGATGACTTCAAGATGTTATGCATCTTGTAGACTCCTCCACCCCTCGCCAACACACAATCAATACCCACATGGCGCTTAGACACAACTTTTACCTAAAGGGTCGCCAACCCCTTTATATACGGTCTCCTCTGCACCCCTCGCCTACACACAATCAATACTAGGGGGAGACATTGAGGGGTAAGAATGGAGGGGAGGTTTTATACTAGTAAGGACTGTCTCCCTCTTCATTCGAGTAGTGACTGTGCTGGAAGAAGGATGTGTTGCTGCTGGGGGTCTGCTGTTGGAGGTAAGTGTTGGAGGGGGTAAACCTGTTATACACATACGGGATTACATGTCTTGAAGATTTCTTCAAGATGTCTTCAAGATTTCTTCAAGATGTCTTCAAGATGCTATGCATCTTGTAGAAAGCTCATTTGCTCATAACAAACAATACCCACATGACGCTTAGGCACTATTTCCTCCAAAAGGGTCCATTCTTCAAGATGTCTTCAAGATTATATGCATCTTGTAGACTCCCCCACCCCTCACCTACACACAATCAATACCCACATGGCGCTTACGCACTATTTCCTCCAAAAGGGTAATGTCTTGAAGATTTCTTCAAGATTTCTTGAAGATGTCTTCATGATGCTATGCATCTTGAAGACTCCTCCACCCCTCGCCTACACACAATCAATACCCAAAAGGCACTTAGACACAACTTGTACCAAAAGGGATCGCCTACCCCTCTGTACACTGCCTCCTCTGCACCCCTCGCCTACATACACACAATCAATACAAACATACAGGGCGAGGCTTAAGCTCTCAGCCAATCACAGACCTCATGGCAATTAGGTTCTATTCGTACCAAAAGACCCTTACAACCAATCTCAGCCCAGGACACGCCCCCCTAGACAACGTCTTGGGCAATCAGAGCTCTTGCACCACCATGGGGAGGGGGCGGGCATGTTTACCATATGCAGGTTGTGCCGGTTTTGCTCCCTGTTGATGCAGAACGCCCATTTTCCCCCTACTTCAGTATAGCTAAACTGCGTGGAATGTACAACGAGAAAGTTGCTCAAAGTCTAGAAGTAAAGTATGAGTTATTTCGCAACATTTATGATAAGGATTACAACATTGGCTGCAGCTCTCCAACTAGTGATGTTTGCTCATTTTGCTTATTGCACGAAGAACACCTGAAATTGGGTCCTGATGACGAAACGAATGGTAGGATCAGAAAGGTCTTTCAGTTTACAAACTGAAATCAAAGGCCTTTTATAAATATTTGCAGACTGTTGCCGAAGGGGTGAACGTTATAAGTTTTCACAATGGAAAAACCCTGATATTTACAAAGCTTCCTGACCAGTCGACTTACTACTTACGACAACTGTATTATTGTAACTTTACAGTTTGCGAAGGCCTGTCCACTGATAGACAGAATATAGGCAACACATTTTGCTATATATGACTAGAAAATGAGTATGCCGAATGTTCATGTAAGATTTCATCTGCAGTATACCACTAATTGTGTAATAGTGACTTTACAGGCATCCACACCCTTAAATTAGTGGCGGATGGGTGTGAAGGTCAGAAGAAAACCAATTTATGGCAGCGCTCAATAGCTTGCACATGGTTACAAAATGATGTCCCACAATCAGTAAAATCAGTCATTTTGCTGTTACGTATAGTAGGACGGACATTCCTACATCCCACCGGACAGAATTTGGGAAGAATTGAGAAGAAAGTGAAATTTAAGGCAACGATCATGAATCCTCAAGAGTACGAAGATATCTTCATTGTGGTTGGGACTATGTTTATGATGAGAGTGGTGTTTAAGATGAGAGTGGATGTAACTGTGTACGACTGGAAGTCTGCTGTTTCAGAGACAGATAAAAAACTAGCCAACTGGCACTTTATGTTGTAACTAAGCAAGCGAATTGTGATAAGTAAGACTGGTAAGGGAGCCGTCAGAGTTCACGGAGAATGAAACTACAATGTTGGCATGGGTGTGTTGCTAAAAGTATGTCAACGAGGAAAGTCGTGGTCTCATACCATTCCTGCTGTTATACCCAATGGTATCACTGTAAAAACAGAAAAATTGTAATGTAACAAGACCCTGCTTCGGAATCATAATGGTGAAAACTGGGACAAGTTGGATAACCTGGTATTTTACACTGAACTGTTTGAAACTCAAGATTCTCTGTTATCACAAGAGAATGTGCCTCAGGAAGAAGATTATTGTGGTGACATATCAGTGGACGAGGATGAAGTTTACTCAGTCTGAAAATAAATTTCGATTTGGACATGTATGAAACAGTGTTTAGTGAGTATAATTGTGTATATGCTGTTTTTTTAAACACTGTCATCATTTTAAAATGTGTTCACAAAATAAAATGATAGATGGTTGCAGACCATTGCCTTTCATAGTCCACCATACTGGAGGACAACAGTTCCAAATACCATTAAGTCCATGTAACTGTTCCAAATCCTGTTAAGTCGAACATATTTTATTTTATTATAACGACTACACAGGTACGTGATTATAGAGAGTTATGTCGCTGATATCTAGATAGTACCTTACACAAGTAAGAATACTTCCATTGCTGTGCCACTTTTAAAAACAAAAATTACACGTTTTTCATGTATCCTGAAAAATTTGAGTTTTAGTGCTTAGCGGGTTTTGGAAATGGGCGACACAAATGTGAATAACTCAGTTGTGATACATTGTAGGTTACTATTGTCTCTCCCCATTCCATTTAAATACCGACTCTAATCAGCCGGCCCAGCTATGGCTGACATAGGAAATTAAACATTAGGAACACGGAAGGCTGTGGAATCATGGCTATTGTTTCAATCTTGTGTCCATATCACTATGTACTGATGCATCGGTAATGGCCCGCGCGCTGCACACGAGAAATGATTGTACGTTATGGGTATTCAATTTGTTTCGTTACTGTGTAAGCATGAATATATTTTTCACTAGTACTATGGCTTAAAATCAGTGGCCCAGTTGTTGTAAACTAATTGCAACAGGACTTTTGACAAGCATGTTGATGGCATATAATTGGAAACTTAAGTGAACTATATGTGTGTATGTGTGTGTGTGTGGTGTAAGTAAATTAACAGCCCAAACTCCGTGAGGTGATTCCGCGTGTAAAGGTAAGCAGACATTGTATACGATACTTACAAAACAAGTGAATATTAAGGTAGGCTTTAACCTTTGAAAATCTAGTTAAAAGTAGTATTTTATAAAAATATCAAAAACAGTTAGGCACTAAGTTACGATTCTTTAGATGATGTTAAGTACTACTGAGATCTTTGACATATAAAAATTTAACCTTCTAAATATCCACTTTCTAGAAATTAATAGGGATGACCATCATCGTATTGTCTAAAATTGCTTTACACTCAGGTGTAATGACAATTTCTGTGGTAAAACTGAGAACTGCATCGTAGGCAACAAGAAAAATCCTCTTGTCGCAAGCGTTTAGAATGCACCGTTTACTAGAAAAATGCACACAGCTGCGGCAATAACACAACGCCTGGCACGTAGGCAAAATGCGGTACTTCCGTGAATCATTTATTGGTTTGTATTTGCGCCGCGCTCTCAGGAAAATGCAACCTGTGATGCATTTGGTCTTGTAGCTTGAATGCCTACCTATTAAAATAAATATCCTAGGCTCGAATCGCAGCACAAACGGAAAGTCTTTGTATTGATAACTAGGTTATAAAAGTGGTAAATAACTAGTATATAAATTGTCAAACTTGAAAAGGATAACATTACAAAGAAAAAAGTATTATTTTTTATTCCAGTGGTACATCCGTGGCTTATCATCGGTATGCAAGCTGATTGCCGTGAGTTCGTACATTTATTAGCCATTTGTGGTACACATTTGGCATGTCATATGTAGGTCAGCTGATGACTGGGAATTGGTACATTATTGGACCATCTCTAGTACATATATGGCGTGCAACATGTAAGCCAGCTGATGGCTGAATATATACACTTATGGCCCATTGGTGGAACATATGTGCCATGCCATGTGTATGCCAGCCATACACCTTCTCCGGTAATGGATAGTATGTGGCTTCCAATTCAAGGCATGCACTCCAGCTGTTGGCCAACTGCTTGCCAGCTTGACATCCGATACAAACTCGTAAATGGCCGATATGTGTTTTGTTACGTTGTACATCACCTTAGTCAGGATTGTTACGTATTGCATTTGATACAATTTAGAAAATTAGTTACCCGGGATGATTCAAAGTAATTCAAAACAATATTGTCCTTTTCGGATTTTACTTTGACATTTCTGAGACAAATTTAGTTTTCTTATGCCTTCTCATTGGAGATAAGGTCATTTCCTGTGTCAATATAGGGGAGCTGAGTGTCGTAACATTGCGCAACACGATAGCCGCATTTAAGGCCAAGAAATATGAAAGTGAACCACTGATTGGGTCTCATATAATTATTTTCGTAAAATGGCGCAATACTTTACCTCGAAAGAATTGTATAACAGTAGTGCATGACTGGATTTAGTTGATTGAACATACTCCATTGTGAAATGAATGACTGTCAAAGAAAACTATAAAAATAAAGAGGAAACCATAAAAAAGCAGAGTATGCTTTAGTCATCGGGACACATACACAACATGAATTTCCAAAAATGGAATCGGGTTAAATAAAACAATGAATAAACAGATAATAAATTAAAATAATAAAATCAAAATCAAAAATTAAAAAACCATGTAACATGCGACACAACGATGAGACGAAACAAATACACAGAAGATACAGACAAGAACAGAAAATTAACAAAACGACACAATGAAGAGACGGAACAAAACACAACAGATATCAGACACAAACAGAAAAGACAAACGACACAACGATGAGACGAAACAAAACACAGTAGTTTTCCAGTCAGTGTTACGACGTTTCGGGAACTGGAATCTGTTCCCGTCATCAGGGTTCAGGAACACGAGTGCGACTGTTCGTTCCTTGTTTTATTTGACCCGATTCCATTTTTGGAATTTCATGTTGTGTATGTATCCCGTTGACTAAAGTACGCTCTGTTTGTTTATGGTTTTCTATTATTTGTTCAGTTTTCTTTGACAGTCATTCATTTTGCAACGGAGTATGTCCAAGCAACTAAATTCAGTCAGTACTTTACGTAGTTGTGTCTGCCACTGTGCGTCTCGACATCAGCAACCAAACTGAAACTCCACCCATAAACTTTATTTTAGACAAATCACTATAGAATGGTGAAATGACATACGGAGGGAACGAGAAGTGTGTACAGGACTCCGAACCAGGGTAGACACATTTGGTGAGCGAGCAGTGACCAGGACAGCGCACCTCTTCCTGGGCACCGAGAGGTCGTGATTTCGGAGCTGGGTGTGTCCTATATCTATATCGTTCTAACTTATCTCTTTCTGTACTCTATTCTCTATCTACTTTTCACCTGATGCTGTCTTACTGTTTTTCTAAATAAAATAGTTGAACAATTAATATTACCATCGCATCATTTCAAATTAGCTATAGTTCACTCCCTCTTTCCTCCCTTGAGTTAATAAATTAAATCCCACTGCGAGTTAAATATTTAGTTTACAACACATGTCAACGTTTACAACGTAAAAAAAGTGTGTCTCTGTCAACTGACTTGTAAGAAAAACCATTAATCCTTCTGAGAGAAGTGTCATACCGCCCTAACGATGGGAAATGCATTGACTTCACCACTGAACGTAGTTGTTGTCCTACACCGCCACCATTGTGACTGTGAAGTAACACGGAGAGGACCATGATAAAACACTGCGGTCTACCCACCGCTTCTTTGTGTTGCAAGCGAGAAATATTGTAGACATCGGGTGTTTTCTCGGTCACTGTTACAGCCGGCCTGCATAGTGCTGCGGTAATTAATGTTTTCAACAACAAGTGTTTGAACACCTTGTTTACAAATATACACCTGGCAGCGAGTATAAATGTCACTTGTTCCCATTGTTACAGAAATGTCTGGTAGGAAGGCGTTTCAACAAAACTTACAAACTGTGGGACGCCCAACAGGCAGCCTGTAACATTGTTTGCAGGGCGTTGGAAAGAACATGCACCAGAAAAAGTGTCTCAGACTACATAATCAGTAACATTGTCTGCAGGTAGTTGGAAAGAACATTCACCAGAACATGTGTCTCAGACTACATAATCAGTAACATTGTTTACATGGAGTTGGAAAGAACATGCACCAGAACAAGTGTCTCAGACTACATAATCAGTAACATTGTTTGCAGGGCGTTAGAAAGAACATGCACCAGAAAAAGTGTTTCAGTTTACATAATCAGTAAGATTGTTTGCAGGGAGTTGAAAAGAACATGCACCAGAACAAGTGTCTCAGACTACATAATCAGTAAGATAGTTTGCAGGGAGTTGGAAAGAACATGCACCAGAAAAAGTGTCTCAGTTTACATAATCAGTAAGATTGTTTGCAGGGAGTTGGAAAGAACATGCACCAGAACAAGTGTCTCAGACTACATAATCAGTAACATTGTTTGCAGGGAGTTGGAAAGAACATGCACCAGAACAAGTGTCTCAGACTACATAATCAGTAACATTGTCTGCAGGGAGTTGGAAAGAACATGCACGAGAACAAGTGTCTCAGACTACATAATCAGTAACATTGTTTACAGGGCGTTGGAAAGAACATGCACCAGAACAAGTGTGTCAGACTACATAATCAGTAACATTGTTTACAGGGCGTTGGAAAGAACATGCACCAGAACAAGTGTCTCAGACTACATAATCAGTAACATTGTTTACAGGGCGTTGGAAAGAACATGCACCAGAACAAGTGT
>PNEQ01123216.1:6609-27760 GCA_003012365.1 Medauroidea extradentata | reverse complement strand
TTGTCTTGTTATCACACACAGTGGATTGAAGGCATTCCTTCAAGGTGGGCGGCTTATGTTGAGGACTTAGTTTGTAGTGCTGCCGCCAAGTAGCAGCAACAAGCAGTGATGTGATACTAAAACTTCTATGCGTTCCACTAGACTTTGAATGCCGCGCAGCAGAGAGAAAACATTTTGTTGGTACAATTGTTTATATATTATTTAGTAGCAATGTCTTGTTGTTTGCATTACGTGCGTATGTTTTCAATCTTAGTACGAAGTTTTTATCGCAGTTAGAAAAGCAAGTAAATACAATGATGCGCATTAAATAGAAGAATTTCATTTATCAAAATTTCAACAAAACAAACACTTTAATGTAATACTATCTTATGAACAACTTATTGGCATAAGATCTAAAGGTAAATTTTTCAGCAAGACGTGTATGTATTTTACTGTGTGGAATACAGGAACTGTGTATTAAAATTTGAAAGATTTAGCAGTATATGTTTAAACTAATTTGAACTATAATTTTCACAAACCAAATAACACAATGTTCACAACAGAATAGAAATCTTTTTGTTGAAGAAATGTCATGTTTATAAAGCAAAGAAACGCTAACTAAAGAAGGTTGTCAGTATTTTTTTCTGCAAGAAGTTTATTTTCCCGTCTAAGAACAATATACGTAGTAAAAGGAGAATGAAATATATTATGTATACCACAATAGCGTAAATGAAACTGTCTGAGAGAACTGTTTTTAAGTACGACATGAAAGGGTTGCATATAATTATATTTCACAAATTTATACAGAATTATGTATATTTTAACTACATAGCCGTAACATATGTTTTAATAAGGACTCATTTCATTTAACACTTATTAATTATAATTTTAATAACTTTATTAAAGTCCCCCCCCTAAAGCAAACCATTTCCTGAAATTATATCTGGATTCTAAATATTTGCCTGGACTTTGCTCTCTATAAGGTAAGTAATGCCTCAATCACGCTGAACTGTTGCTTACGTGGCGATACCTTATCAGAGGAGAACCTGATTCCATATAGTGTGTGATGTCCCATTTATCAGATTACTTTGCGAAAACTAGAAAGAAACTAAAGACGAATTTACAAATTAAAAAACCGCAAAAATTTTTAATTTATTAGTTTCATAGTTTTAAATCAAAATATTTTTTTCCTTACAATTTCCACATATTAAAAAAATTACATCAAAAGCCTGCTTTTATTTTAAACTACTTGGTTCACAGCAATACAAAATTTGTAATGTTAAATAAGCGAAGGGTTTTGAATATTAGTAACTAAAACTTGTACGATTATATAAAACCTGAGTTAAAGATTTCAGTTTACATAATATATATTACTTCATTAATTAGAAGACTATTACTAAAAAATCAAACATTAAACTATTTTAAATAATCCTATGAAACATGATTTGGTTTACTAAAATTATTAGTACTGACCAAGAATAGCAATAACAATCACAAAATTAATATATCAACACACACACATATGCATTTAATATACATACATAGAGAGAGAGAGAGAGACACACTTATACACGAGGGTTACTCTCTATTTTATTTCCATCTTCGATGAACTGATAACAAACGGAAATTAATTGTACAATGATATTAGTGTAAAAATACACACATCGTGCATATACTTTTAAACATAATCATCACGACTATTAAGACACTTGTACCGATGCACCAGCTTTCTAACACCCTCTGCAAAGAAAGTCCCACTTATGCATATTGAACCTTGTTCGTTTTAAACATTTTGTTCGTGGTACGCGTACGAGATTCATCATACGTTGTGTATTGCAGTTTCGTTAGAGTTGCCCATGAAGCGCTATCTAGTGAATCGTAACAAACCACCAGTGTTTGCCCTTTTCCCTCAACCTCGTTCGGGGCCGCGGTGGCTGAATGGTCAGATAGTTCGGCTCCCACCAAGACGAACTGTCTGATCATTCGGTTCCTGACGGGGTCGGTCCCCAGATTGTCGCGTGTGGGAATATTGCCGGACGATGCCGTTGGTTGGCGGGTTTTTTCTCGGAGATCCCCTGCCCCTCCCCTCATCCGGCGCTGCTCCATACTCATCTCATGTCACCCCTCACCCGCGCTAAGGACCTCGATGTTAAATGTGGACCAAAATCTCCCACTCACTCTTTCACTCACCCAACCACGTTTGATGGCCAAACTGACACATCAGCAGAGGCGTAGTTACTGGCGTGTCAACCTGTCTTGCACCTTTTTCCGACATTAAAAATGTGGCTTTGAGGACAACACTTCAACAAAAATGACAAACTGCCGGATACTGTGACAACATGGTTCAATAGATCCACGGCAAGTATCTTTGCAGAGGGTACTTAAAACAGGTGCACCGATACAAGGGTATCGTCTGCGTGGTGATTATATTGGACCATATCTGAAGTATGTAAGTATCTTTTGACAGTAAATGCATTTTACAATTATTTCCCGTTTTTACAGCCCATCGGATGTTGAAAAGAAAAACGTCGTATATATATAATATCAATAATAATAATAACAATAATATTAGTAAACATAAAAAATTACTTTGCGGATTTCAGAAACTTTTATTAAAACTGAACAATTTTTGAAAGTTTAGAAGAATACGTACAAATAACATAAACATAATCAATGGATTTAAGTCTTATGTATTTCACAACTGTTGTAATTAACATGGATCTCGATTGTAGAAGTCTGTTAACGAAGATGAAATAATTGAAAGACAGTACAAATAACAAAATTAATTAAAATTTATTTGTGTGATTTTTGTATTTATTCTGAGCAAATAAATCTTTACACCTGTGCAGAATACACTCATAACTTACGATCTCAATGTACTAAACTAGGCTCGAAAAGATAAAGTAAGTGGGCTTTACGTCTCGTCGACAGTGAGGTTATTAGAGTCAGTTAAGCAACTTGGTACATTGACAGGAGCTGGGAGAGGACTCGGCCATGGCCTTTGTTAAGGAACCATCCCAGCATTAGCCTTGAGAAATTTCGGGAAATCATGGAAAATCGAAATCAGAATGGCCGGAGCCGGAGATCGAACAGGATTTCCCGTTGTCCTCTACTTTGAATAAAGCTTCTCTCAAGAACAGTCAAGTGTCAACTGTAATTAGTGCATGATGTCAGGTAGTTCTTTCTTGCAGGGATATTTCTATTATTTCAAGACACAACCCCGATCGATTGAGTAATCAAGTCCTTATTTCCTAAACTAGCAAAAATGTGTTCGTGGCAGGAAAGGTATTATCAAACATCGTCAACAAGATTCTTAGGTAAGTTTCAACTAAAAGGAGACTCCCGAGAAACAGGCAATAGAAATTCTTCTGACGCCGTTCAGAATTTTAACACAAAAGTCGTTCATAAACCAATTGCTGCTTGATTATTTTCATCGTTGTTTAGAGACGTTTCAAACCAATTCAGACTAAAATTTACTTACAACTTACAAATTTTCAAGTAAAAGCCTAAATCCGTCATCAACAAAACTACAAACCAAAAGACTACAAGGCATGGCCCGTTACAGTGTTTCCTTCGAACAGCATTTTACTGAGTACATGACCCTAAACATATCCTCTTTGTCAGCCATTTATCCAAACTCTGAGGTAGCAAATAGGTAGTCGTAAATAAATTGCTCACGTACAGCAGAGTCCTTACAAACGGACACAGTGTTGCAGATATACCGAGAGAAAATGTATTCGACATGACTTCGATTAAGAAAAAAAATTCAATAATTTACTTGGGGTGACCTGGGAAAATACGAAATCCATACGAATTAAGGGACAGAGATTCGATCCTGCATCCTGTCCAATGCGAGCAGATTGAGATATTGGCGACTTCGGCATTCCGTTCGGCATATATACAAGTATTGCGGACATGTGCTAATGTAATGCTGATGTATTTCAAGGACATTCACAGGTGAGAATCACCACATTAGACTTACACAAGCAGGAGAGGTGGAAGTAATGTGGCTGACAGCAAGGATATCAGGGAAGTGCGGACACGAACACCAGCTGAACTTGAGAAAGACGTCGTGGTAGTTGGTAGCGCATGTAGTTGAGTTTAGGGTGTGAGTGCAGATATCTGTAGTAGCTAAACATGACTGAACAAGAATGTTGTTAACAATGAAGGTACCTGGAGTAGTTGAGGTCAATGTGAGAGAGCAGATACCTGGAGTAGTTGAGTTTGATGGAGCCGTGTACGAGAGAACCACTGCGCTGGGGTGGAGCTCGACGGCCGCAGTCGGCAGTGTTGGAGCGGCAGCGAGGTGATGGCGCCAGTTCTGTATCTGCACGCATCAAGCGCGCCCCACGAGGACTGTCATCGTCAACTACTGGCCGCTGCCTCATGAGCGGGTGTCTTCGCGCAGTGTCGGAGCGCCTCGCCGTGTCTCTCACGGACAGAGTGACAGGACAGTCATCGGGCAGGTGCAGGTCCATGGCCATAGATGCCTGGGAGCCGCTCACCCCGGCGCTAGCCCCAAGCTCCAGAGACTCCCGGCTGCCGGAGCGGGTACTGCGGCCAGAGTGAGGACCTAGAGGAGGCGAGCGACAACCACAGCCGCGACAGCCGGGGTTGTCCATGGACAGTGCTTGTCGCTGCAACAGTCTGGGGCTGAGGAAGGCGCACGACGGCCGCAGGGAGGTGCGGGCCACCGGTCTGGCAGGTCTGCGGGGCCGACCTCTCGTCGGTGACGGGGACGGCTGCGGGGAGATGGTGCGAGCGACGTCCGCGGTGAGGTTAGGCGCCGATGGGCTCTTGCCGAGGGAGGGTGGCGGGTGGTGGATGCCCAGGCGACCGTGCGAGCTCGAGGACTCTGTGGAGGGTTGACGGTGCTGAAGAGCTCGAGAGAACTGCACGAAGGCTGCAGTGAGGGCTCGCCTGCTGATGGCGTCACTGCCACTAGGCGATGCTCCGCCCTCTGCTGCGGCATGCTGGTAGAGTCCTAGCCCCGCGGCGTCCCAGCGAGTCTGACAACCCGCTGTACGACGAGCACTTCCTGCTCGCACTGAGGGTTGTCTCGGCACTGGAGGCTGCTGAGGGCTGTGTCTCTGGTGTCCATGGCTGACACTAGCTGTGTTGTTCAGCTTGTAGCGAGCTGGCACCACCTTGGCCGCGCTGTCCCTCGCCTCGAACGTCATCACACACGACGCTACCACGATGAACCCTGCACACACAACATACTTCAACTACCCCAGCCTTCATTATCTGAACACGGTCAAGTCACAGCTGCACGAGGCTATGCTTACTTTACCACCATGTTGGATTTGGTTTCTCTCACTGATTTTAATATTCATATTACCACACAGAGGAAAAGAGTACCTTGTTAGGCACCATCAGAATGGTAAAATTGGGATAACACTCCAATTAGTTAGTAAGGTAAGCATTGAGCCGACGACAGCGTGTTCTTTACGATAAACAAACCACTTTATTCCTCGCAAATATAGGCGGTTTCTCTTACATACTGTTGATTGTAAAAACATTTTGTTACTTCTGCAGGACATATTTCATGCCTAGTTGTTCTTTAAAGAACATATTACTACTTCTTCAACCAACTGGATATTTGTCTGCTCTGACAACTAAACTACTAGGGCCTCCCAATTAAATAGGAGTTTATTAATTAAATATAGTTTGTAACAATAAAGACTACTCGAAGTATGTACAAAAATGTCGATAAGAATTATGAATTAATATAACCTAGAAAAAAAAAACAACAAATGAGGAGTGAACCATGAAAACCAGAAATGTCCACGTATCCAGTTTTGCAGGAATGCGAAGGAGTTTGTAATGTGGGGATACTAACGTAAGTTAAATATGTTTTTTTTTGTTTATTGTTAGTCACTTTAACTGTCGAAATACGGTAATTAACGTGAAAGTTTGAATATGATATTCAGTCCATTATTAACTAAATGGTTTCATCTAGTTATGTAGGAATGTTGTAGACATGTTTGGCTGCTTGTCAGAGGTAGCGTTTCATAATTCTACGCCCTCCAGTAGATGACAGCTATAGTGGCCTTGTTACGAATGCACTTTTTCTGGCAGTGGACATGACTAGCTTTGAATTAAAACGCAAAGACTCGCATCTTTTTTTAATATAAACAAATAGCGTGATAAAAGCTAACGAGAGTGTGGATCTATGTCATTAATGCAAATTAAATTACACAGTCGAAAGTAAAGGCAATGAAATGAATTGAATTGACAAGAATTTAAATAACCATCATAAATACATAAGTGCACAGTCACAGTTCTAAAAGCAAATCAATGTTAAAATAAGTAATGTTTATTTGGATAACCTGTAAAAAATTAAAGCTGTCTACCTGTCATTCGAAAAGAGTGTTACGGGAACATCTGCGAAAACAGTATAACACAAGAATGTTTGCAATATTCTTTGAAATTGAAATGCTTAATGACTGAAATATATTTTCTAATCTATATGTTATCAAAAATATAATCAAATTTATACATTAAAATTAGTGTAATGCAATACGTCTTAACGAAACTTTAACTTGAAAACCATTTTGTTGAAAACAATTATATTTTATACTTGTATACTAAGAAAGTCCAACCACTTGGCTCAGTGGTTAAATTTTTCTGATCGGAATCGTCCCGGGTTCAACTCCCGACCGGTGAGGTCAATATGTACAGTCACATCTCCGGGTTGAAGACTGGGTGTTGTGTTGTTCTATCATCAACATACTGCAGAAGACAATCCTCGCCTTGTAACTCCTTAGGTGTTCCCTGGGGTTCAATTATACTCATACTAAGGGTATACCCATTCTGTGATACGTGGCTGCAAGCTTGCTAGGCAGAGGCCTTGTGGGTAGCTCGGCTTGATAGAAGTATTTAGTTAGCTGAACCAGCATATGTCCAGTGTGTGTCTATATGAAGAGAGAGCTGGGGTGATGCTACACGAGATAGCAGGAAGGTACTGGCGGGCGCTCACCTCCTACACCCATGACTATGGGCCCAGCATAGGATAGGTTGTTGAGATGGAAGCCACGACTTTCATTCTTCACTCTGACAGTGGAGTTGCCGCGCACCTCCTGGGCGACTGACAGCTGGTCTGCGTAGTAGCCTGCAACACCAACAGACACCGTGCATCAGTACTCTGCACTCTGCAATATGCATATAACCCACATTGATCATAACTCAACCCTCATTCCTGTACGCTCACTGCACTTGACTAGCGGAAGTCATAGAATGTTCCTTCAGGATCAGGGACAGTTTCTTTGAAAGTATAATGGGTTCGTGTGATTTCACGAAGAATCGCGGATAGTTAGTTCTTTGCCAATATTTTCCTTGGGTTAAGAAACAATTTCATTTTACTTAGTCTTTACGTCTAATCACGATTGAACTCTAATTACTTAATATTTATAATATCTCACTATTAATTTAGTCGTTATTGTAACCTTGGCCGTTGCTGTGAATATTTAGGAGGTTCTGTACAGGTTTACACGGCTATACCACGTGATAATAAAACCAAAACTGACACAGTTAATTTACAAAGCCCAGTAACATATGTTTGGTGCAGTTTTAAATAGCTTATCTGCAGAAAACGACAATGATACATAACACGTATTGTCACGTCAGTCATACACGGCTGTCAAACAATGAGTCTATGGCTTCAGTCATCTAAGATATAACAATACTAGAGGCGGTAAACTTTCTGAAAACACCCGGTTATTGTCACCTCGCCTGAGATTTCAGACATTCCCAAGACTTTCCATCATTCATCCGAACCAACAAGATGCTATATACACCTCACTGTGAGTTTAACTTTTTAGGCACGAAACTGCTGCGAAAATGACACTGAAAATATTACGTTTATTACTGTACATATGATTTTAACATTTTAAATATCGTATGGTTATAAGGTGCAATTTCTGTGTCATTCGCTAAAATGAGTGTTTATGAAACACTGAACTTACCGTGGGGCAATTAATAACGTTCAAGTGTAACTAATCTCTCCTTTCATAAACGTAACTGTTGTATAGAATTAAACATTAAAGTAATATTTTCCTTGCACTGATTTAAGTGTAATTACAAATATTTAACTACGTGCTCTTTCAGAATAAAATCAACTCATTCCACAGACCGAAACATATTTTGTAAATATCTGGACTTAACAAGTTACGTTTTGAAATTGTTAAAAATCGAAACAGTAGGAATGCGCATATGTGATATACTTTCGTATCTTCGTTGGCACACATATTATAAAACAAAAGTAACTAAACATTTGGTACCACGTGTCATTTCTCAGCATTTACTTTATAAATTTAGCTAGTTAAGAAAGTTTTCATTGGAACATGGGACAATGGACCAACAGAACATGACAGTATAAAAATTAAAGTACATTATAAATGAAATCAATGTGTAAAGAGTTAAACTTAAATGAATATTCACATAAATTTTTAATGTTACCATAGTCAAGTCGCCTAAAAGTTCAAAATATTACAGTATATAATCATAATGGCGTGAGATATATTTCTGAGAAAAATTTTTGATGTGCATTTTCTATTTCAGTACTATATATATATATATATATATATATATATATATATATATATATATATATATATATATATAAGTTCTTGCCACAGGTTAAAACAAGTCGTGTTTCTCTGGAAATGCTACGTGTAACCCTAATGAGTTCAATGAACATTGGATAGTAATTAATACTACTGTATTAAAATTATGATTAAAATATTTAGGAGTGTAAACCTTACATAAACATAATTTTTATGTACCGTATAAATATGTATATTATGATTTATTAAATGGTCTGTTAAAATCAACAAGTTATCTTTCGTATGACGTCATAATTGAACCACAGAATATCCCCAAAATCTCGGAAAATGTTTTTACCATTTGAACCTCTTTAGACTTCAATATTTTCTTTACCTTGGCAGTGAAATTAGGAAATAAATAGTATTTGAGAAATAACATTTGAAGTTTAATTTCAAAGTCACTCCTCGATAATTGACCCTAAAATTATTTTAAAATTATCTACTAGCGTAGCTGTAATAAACGATTGTTCGTTTTGATAATTTATTTTTTATATTATTTCATATAATATTTGGCCGCAGAATAAATAATGCTTCTTATTAATCCTGCGACGTTGCTGTGTACGGCAATTTTTGTTTCAATATGTTTATTACTTCGTAAGACATTCTTTTTAAATACGGGATAGTCTACATGTTTACGAGTATTAATATAAATAATAAACCGTTTTGAATCCTTTATTTTTCTTTACCAGGGTAAAATAAATATTTCTGAAAAAAAAAAAACTTGCAGTTATTCATAGAAATTTCGTATCACAGGAAATTTTAAGCACATTAGTTTGGTCAAAATGTTTTGCTATGACGTATGTCACATTAAATAATTCGTTTGAGTTATTTTTATTAGTTTTCTGCAGTACATTTAGTTTCCACTTGCACATAGAAGTTGTAGTCAACGACACTGGAATAGTTTTAAACTAATAAAAGCACGGGGCGTTCACAAACTCGTGTGGTCACTACATTATACAAGTTAAACTAGGACCTGAAGCAATTAAAACTTTGTACCGGAAGTGTGGTAAGGTATAGGCTAATTTACTCGGGTTTTCCATCTGCAAGCGAACCCGACATATTTTGGTTATGAGCAGTGCTTAGTTTGCAATCTATAAAAAAGTTTAGACATTCAATTTGGGCTAATTTACAGCCAACTACTTTTCGTGAAAAAAAATATGTGCCACGTTGTGTTAGAAAAGTTACCGTGTATCGGATCCGTTTCCCATGATAAATTTTAAAGCATTCAGATGCTTGTCCTGATATAAAAACCGTGTAGTATTGCGGCAGCGTAGTTCTGGTTAGTGCAAACAACAAGGACAATTCTGGGCACAAATACACACACGCGACTGATAAATGTAGTATGAGCGGCCGCCGCGTACAAAGTAGACATTTATACTCTCAAATATCATACACGAAAAATTCTGTGCCCTTAAGCTGGATTTACAATAGCACGACCGTCGCGACGCGAAGGGCGCGATGCGACTAAATAGTCTCGTTATTGCGAACACTATTTTGTCTGTCTCGCAAGAAATACTCAAACACATATTACATTTAAATAATTCCCTGTACAACATAATCTCTAGTACGATATCTGTGTTTACAATACTTTATTATTTTTCGTTTATTTAGAATGTATTTCAAATACCCTCTGGCATTACAGAATGAGGAAATAATATCACAAATGCATGTTTGCTTAAAAACGTTATGGCTTTACTATAGTAACAAACAGAAATACCACCAGTTTCGCCAACATTTGGGAACGAAATTAAATTCCGTTAATTTCAGCTTTGTCGCTCCAGCAAAGTGAATAAAATAGAAATAGTGAGTAAAATAAGTTATAATATTTTCTGGTGCGCCTATGTCTACTTCTCGCTGCACCAGAGTTACCTGATGGCTGTGACCTTGACACTTGACACGAGGCTGAGTGCACTCGGGCAGAGTACAACAGTGTAATTACCTCTTTAAAGAGGGTGGATCACATCTCTTCCTCCCCTAGCCCAGGACTAAGGTAGCAGGAGGGGTGGCAGCTTAGCAGCCAATTAACCTGGCGGGGTACTACCTCGCTGGGAGATGAGACAGGCAGTTAGGATAGAATAGTAAGTGGCTATGTGCAGCTGGAACACCGGGCAACCTGTAGGCGGTACATGTTCACCGGCAACATACAACCTTGTTCCCTGCCGCCTGAGCTGCGAGAATCCATAGTTATACAGGATGGCTAAAACAACCGTAACAATAAACGAATCCTGGACTGAATTGGAGACAAAAATGTTAGTGGTAAAATGTTGTTCAGCATTCTACGAGCACATTATGGCAACACTGCATGTAGATAGTCCCCTGTTGCACTCCTCGTCCAAGTGAGTCAGCGCTTAACATCGAGGTCTTCAGCACTGGTGAGGGGTAACATGAGGTGAGTATGGAGCAGCACCGGAATGAAGGGGCGGAGGAAACGGGAGATCCCTGAGTAAACCTGCCGCCCAACGGGCACGATTCCAACATGCGAAAATATGGGGGCCGACCCCGCCGGGAATCAAACCCATATCGCCTTGGTGGGAGGCGAATGGTCTCACAATTCGGCCACCGCGACCCCTCCACATCCAAGTATTATTTTATGTGTGTTATGTCAAGAAAACGTAGAAACATGTTTGAACTGATCAGGATTTGAACCCGCGCCCATTATGTGCTGGTCAGAACTGTAGCGATAAGATAAGTTAAGATATCTGTGGAGCGTAAGGGGTGAAAATACTTCCTGGTATGTATGTAACTCACTGTGCATGTAAAATATAATTTGACCAATAATAATTTAGTCTCCAATTAACTTCAGAATTCACACAGTGAGCTTATAGCACGGTCGTTTCTGGACATATTCTATACGAGCGTTTCAGTCGCGTTGAAGCTATGATCCATCCAGAGCAGATATTGCAAAACCATTTCCTATTCTTAAAAAATAATTTTTGCTCTGTAGTCTCATTTTATATAGACAAAACTATATTGATTCTGCTAATCGTTCGTTTACGAGAATTTCCTTAACTACACGATTAGCTAAAACTATAGCGTATTGTGTCTTGTAAAATAAAATTGGTTAACGTAGTTAAAACTATTTTTTAACAAAATTGGGAACATATTTGATGTATCTGCTTTAGTTTTTATTAAAAATTAACCGTCATAAAAGCAGCAGAAATGGTAGCGCATAAATTTCTTGCTTCTAGGAAACGCTCGGTGACATTCGTTCATCCTCGGCGACATTCGTTCATCCTCGGCGACATTCGTTCATTAACGGCGTTTAATTCTGGGCCTCTTCCCTTATATCCCCTTACTCTGTAAAAGTTACTTTACATCAGTTTACTTTACATCAGTTTACATCAGATTAGCTTCTGCTAGTTTATGTTAGTTTCAGATGAGAAAAATAAAACTTTGCGCTTAAACGATGGACGGCTTTGTAATGTTAGTAGACTACTTACGCTCAATCATCGAAGATAAACGAATGCTCCCGATTATTCCCGAGGAGAGAATAAGTTACCGCGGCACAGGCGGTGTTCATTTATATTATTTTTCTTTCCTGAGAAATAGCTTATTAAATGACTTATACTCTGAAAGTGTTTCATTGTATGTGAATGCCTTATGAACTTTTAAATACGTGTGATCTTCCAATGATGTTTGCGATGGTTGTGGGGCAAACTAATGTTTTCTTGGATATACGCCGTTGCTAGGCGAATGTTATCGCCCATGTTATTTTTGTTGTGTTGTCTTGTCTGTAAACAATTATGTGGCTGTGTTATTTTGTATTGTCTTAGTTGTCTGTGTCCATCACTGCCGCCTCTTTCATGCACCATGTTTGGTCCTTGTTTGTCTGATTTTTGCCTTTCCCCGTATTTTAGTGCCCATTATATGTTGGCTATATACCTATATCGGAATTAATTATATGTTTCTTGACTACAACTTTTCTTGCTTCTCTGATTTTTTCCTTCTTTTTTACTCATTTCTCAGCTTAGCTCTTTGATGTAACTGCGAGTATCCTGCGACTCAACATAAGCTAGCAATGACGTTTATACGACAAAACAAAAATAATCAGTTTGTACTTTATTAGTCTACTTCCCGAAGGAAAAAAGTAGGGCTATGAAATCTTACTGTGTGTGTTTTCACGTGTGTGTTCTTCCTAAAAACTTCTGAACCAGTTGACCGAATTTAATCAAAATTTGTTCACATATAGTACTTTGTAATCTGACTTGAATTATACATATTTAGTTTATGCCCTATTCATATTTTCAAAAAAGGCGGTTATTTTAATAATTTTCTATCAAACTGATATCTAAGAAACCGTAAATTGGAATATCATCAAATTTGGTACTCATATACTACATACATATCTGACTTGAAGTTTATTTCGTTCATCCAGTGTTGATATTATTGAAATGGCGGCCATTTTTAAATTTTAGCCCTATTATGAAGTATATTAGCAAATATTTTTTCGAATTGCACCAAACTTGGTACACATGTGCTACATATAGAGCTGACTCGAATATTGTGTAGGCCCCTACTTCGTTTATCTTGTGTTCATATTTTCAAAATTGCGGCCATTTTTAATTTCTTGGCACAGTATCCAATACCTTAGGAAATATTTTTTTGATTTATTTTTTCAAAATATAACTTATTACTGAAAACATATCTGACTTTACTTTTGTGTATTCTGTTTATCCAGTATTCACAATTTCAAAATGGCGGACAACTTTATATTTTTAGCATGGCAATATATATCTTAGGACATATTATTTTCAGAACTTCATTAAACGTGGTACACACATTTTGCATACAAAGATGACTTGAAACTAGTGTATTCCGTTCACCCCATGATCATATTAAAATTGGTAGGCATTGCCAATTTTCAGTTTAGTAATGTATATCTTTAAGAATATTTTTCTGAATATTATAAAATTTGGTACACATATACTGCATAAAAAGTTGATTCTAAATTTGTGTAATTCGTTCGCTCTGTGGTCATAATTTACTAATTGTAGAATTTTTTTATAATTTTTGCCTATTATGATTTCTCTCATGAAGTATTTACATAAATTTTATCATAATTGTTACACATACTATATACATAGCTGACTTGACTTTTGCGTATATCGTTCACCCTTTTGTGATATTTTGAAAAGGGCGACTGTTTTTTTTATCTTTATTATAGAAAGACATCTCAGAAAATTTTTCCCCTTCTTTATTAAACTGGGTAATCGCATATTAATTAGCAAGCTGATTTATCTTTAGTATATTTCGTGTACCATACATTAAAGTCAATAATATTAATTTATATTTCTATATTACGTAAAGGATTTTAACTTTCAGGTTTAAATTGCATCTACCTTCAGGAAAGTAGGCTTATTCGTTATGCTGGTAACTTCTTGTTTTTATTTTGTCCACAGAAGCTTCAGATGAAGATAAAGGAAATCCGAATACACGAGCTGAAACGTCAGTCTTCAGTTACGGGGTTCGGAAACAAAACAGTATACAGTACTTTCGCCGCCGATATAGGTGTTTATCAATGTTTATACTAACTCCTTAAATATTCACTGTCTTCTAGACTCGCCGTCCTGTCAGACTTTCATCAGTGGGTGGCTGTGACCACTCGAGTAGCGGCTAGCCGCATCCTTACTTAGAGTTCATTGTGTTAATTCTGTTACTTCGTTACAGTGATATTTATTATACGTCACAAAGTATATTATTCGAATTCTGTAACTGTCGGGAAGTTATATAGCCTATGAACGACTTCCATTATGGATGTGGGATTGGCAAAAAAATTTAAACCATATCTGTGTTGTTCTTCAAGTTGGCAGCCTGGGTGTACGTATTTTGTCCGTTATAAGTCTAGAAGTGGGGGAGCTATAAGGGTGACACAGCACGTATATCACACCTCACACTAGTCTCTAGGTGCAAATCACTAACTGGCGTGCTGTCCTCACTGACAACTAGCCTCTATCAGATATTCAGTGGAGACCCTACCATTTTACGATGCAAATTAAAGATAAATATGAATTTTACACGCCTATAACTTGTAAGTGATTGCACGGCGAGATTTCCATATCTAAAAAGGGCAGCAAAAACACAAATTTTCGCTAGGAAATATGCTTTAATGAGTAATTAGTCATCTCAAAATGAGTAAACACGCGTGTGTAGGTTGTTCGAGTTAAAGTGAGAACTAAACATTTAATGTTTAAAAAATATCACTAGCTGTTACTGCATATAACTAAACAAATACTATAGTTTACATAATGCTTATAAAGTTGGCAGCGATATTACGCAACATAGTTCAGCGTAATTTTCTATTTAAGTACGGCAACACTGAAACAAAATGTACCGAAATGACATTATTGTATTTTATGTAATAAATAAACTTTTTCTATCAAAAAGTGTAGATTTCTACTAAGTGCACAACATTTATCTTCCACGCGCAAACATTAAGTGACGTGTCCATAGAGGTTAGACATTTTCTGCCGTTAGTCGTTACGCGCGGAGAAATATGAATTGGTTTAAAATAGAACCCAAGCATTGTTTTTTTAGTGCTCACTTTATTCCGAACCGCCTACAACGTAGTTTAAAAGCATTTCCTGGGCAGACATCACTCATGTACGTTGAGCAGTTTTCTAATATTCTTATAACTGCTTAATCTCTGCACACCGTTCGGAGGAACGGACAGGTAGTTCCCTTAGTAAAAACTACAATATGCTGCTGACGGTAAAGCAAGCATTTTTGAATGCATGCTTGTTAAAAAGATACAAATTGGTAATACGTCATACTCGGACTTTGCATTGTGAGTTCAGCGGAATCCATACGCTGTATTTGTAACTTGTACTCTCGAGGTTACACTAATAAGTAGAGAAACATTAGAAATATGATGGAATGAAGAAGTAACAAAGGCTTTTAAACTGTTTACTTTTTATGTTTACATTTACAAACCTTTATATAATGGTACGATCTGGCATAGCGTATCTGCAATGTGCGTTGTTAGTTAACTCAATTAAAACAAACAGACAGTTAACTTCCCCGATAAAATACTTCTCTGAGCCTGGCGTCGGGACAACGAAAGCGTGGCAGAATCCGGGTACGTCTCTCACTCGGAGGAAATTGGATCGCAGGTTCTTCGAGCTCAAGACAGAACAGTTTGATGTTATCAAGAGACGTAGAGCTTTTTCACTGGATCGAGACGAGGCGGTGATAGAGTTCCGATACTGTTGATTTCACTCGCACAGCATTCCCAGTGACGTCGTATCGTCTATGTACTTCTCAAGAGTGTTGTGGACAGGTTAACAATTCCCTCGCTTGACGAGTGGGAATACCGCGGAGCTATACGAGCCATAGTGAGTGAGAGATTTTGGTCAGCGCTCAAGAGTGCATGGTAGGTAAATAAACGCTGAAAACATCAATTGATTTCTACGCTGTTTTCGAAGCCAATATGGAAAAAATACTCAATGAATATCCTAGGTAATGGTATTCGCCAACTTTATGGGTAAGTATTTATCCAGAATTACTAATTCGTTACGCGTGATCTCTTGCGCCGCAGTTAAATGCACGAGGTTCCGGCGTCAGAGATTGTGCCTCAGAAGTTCGTAACAATGGAAACAATTTGGTTTGAAACGTTGGCTAAAACTATTGTCTAGGAATGATATTGTTTTACTTTCGTAAATTGGCTTCAAGAAACCTACAGTTACAGGTTAATTATTTTAGCGTTGAACGCCCTCTTAATATCGAGTTCTTCAGCGCTGTGGAGGAGGGGTGACACGAGGTGAGTATGGAGCAGCGCCGGAGTAAAGAGGCGGTTGCAGCGGTAGATCCCCTGGAAAACTTACCGACAAACGGTATTGCCCGGCACAATTGCCACATGCGAAAATCCGGGGATCGAACCCGGATCGCCTTGGTGTGAAGCGTGACTCCTAAGAGCCATATTTCCGGGCTCAACGAAAAACATATCGCCTCTATTCGCAGCGAGATAAACCCATACGCAAGGTTTTCGTTGTAGTTTTTCTCCTATTGGACTTTAAACGGTGACCCCAAAATTTTGCTTTTCCAATAGTATGATGTATAGACCAGCGCACACATTTCGTTTTGCACTTAGGAATTCAGGTGGCACTTTCGGAGTTACAGTAGTCTTAAAAACCCGTTTTTATCCTACTTAAAAGGCCCGAAATTATGTTTCTAACAGACATTAGAATTCTAAAAACGCGTGAAAAGCTACAACAACGTCCATACACCAAATATCCACGACTCTTAAGAGGGCGTGGTACATAATTCAACGCTAAAAGAATTAATATATAACATAGGTTTCTTGAAGCCAATTTACGAAAGTTAAATAACAGCGATCCTAGACAATAGTTTTAGTCAACGTTTCAAACCAAATTGTTTCCATTGTTACGAACTTCTGAGGCACAATCTCTGACGCCGGAACCTCGTGCATTTAACTGCGGCGCAAGAGATCACGCGTAACGAATTAGTAATTCTGGATAAATATTTACTCATATTGTTAGCAGATACCATTACCTAGGATTGTCATTGAGTATTTAATCCATATTGGCTTCGAAAAAAGCGTAGAAATCAATTGATGTATTCAGCGTTTATTTATCTATCGCATACTCTTAAGGAACCATGTACAGTATGCTGTAAAACTAGTAACGCATTCTGTGAGTCTCCAAGGGGCGCACACACACATATATATATATACTCATTCACACACAAACACATACACAGGATGTACAGAAACAAACGCATTATAATCACACCACGCGATTCCAGGACTAACTTGGAGACAAAAACGTAAGTAGCGAAATGTTGTACGTAATTTTACTTGTATAATGTGGCAACACTGCACCGGGATAGTCCCCTCTTACGCTACACGTCCAGTTATCAATTATGTAATTTATATCAAGTAAATGTACAGAAGAAACATATTTGGATTGCTCAGGATTTTAACCTGCACCCATAATATGCAGGGCAGAACCATCGTAGTATGATATCTGTGGCGTGCAAGAGGGGACTAACTAAAGTATTGCGTTGCCACATTGCGCATATAAAATATCACCGTACATTTGGCCACTAACTTTTCCGTGTACATTTTAGCCAAGGATTCGTATGATGTACTTATTATGAGTTTATTTCTGTACGACCTATGCGTTTATGTATAAGATATACAGGCATATCTTAGCTAATAATGTAGCGAAACTCGTAGGAAAAATAGTAAAGTTTTTCACAGGCTCTGAGAGCTATGCATGTCCCTGGCAGTCTGGGCAGCGCCATGTGCGAGGCTAGACTGGTTATTGGGGCCACTTGTGAATCAATGGAAGATTCGAAGTTGTGCAGCGCCAGTAATATCAAATATTGGTTTCATTATCATCGTCACACAGTTTTTCTCAAACAAATGATAAGCTGCAATCTAATTCTTCCTTAGTTACTTATCAATTACCATGTGCAAGTTTCTGCTGTTTTGTGACGGTTTGTCAGGGTTTGTAATGACCTTGATGTTGGCGAGACTTAAGACCACTAGTTTTGTCTTGAGCCATGTTAGCACGACTTTTGGTGAGTAGAGTTAAATTTATATAAGGTATTACCTATTTGAATATTCACGTTCCCTGTAAATGCAGTTACTCCTGGAGGCGGAATTATCGTAGTCCACCATCCTAACATGCTGACTTAAGACTACGCATCAGCCACCATATTGGATTTTTTCGCTCTATGTATATTGTGAGAAGAAAAGTGTGAAATTCCCTGTTAGCGTGAATCCTACATACCTGGCACTACAATACAAGCAGCGCAGTTGAATTGTTAACATGTATTAATGCCGCACTTAATATTTCCAGATGTTTTATGTTCTTTACTTTCTGGACTGATTGCGTTCTAAATATACGTTAAAATTCCAAATGCAGTGATTTTACTGTAGCACAAGATAAATAGAATCCACGCTTTAATAGTACATTCCAAGTTTTTCCTCTCAGAACATCATAAAAGAGAAAAATATTTCAGTAATGCGGCTGAAGGCAAGCGAACAAGAAACGTATTTATAAACTATATAATTAACTCTCTTTAAAAAATAGTTCAATTTTAGTAATGTTCATTATAAAGCACACATATTCAAAAATCTACAGTTACTTTATCATTAAGTACCAGTTCAAGTATTTTCAATATTATCTAGTTGCTGGATGGTTACAGCTCTTACCGTTATTTGTACCTGGCTGTGAATATAATATATTTTGTATGAGAGTAACCTAGCTCTGACTGACCCTGTCAAGTGACATAACAATGTCTTACAAATACACGAGGCTAGTATGTAAGAGATTGCTGTCAAAACACATGCAATTAGTTTCTGTATGCGTGCTTGCTCTGTGACTGGACCAGTAGGGTAGGAGGAAGATGGAAGACACGTGGCTGGAAACTGGACAGGAAATGAAGGCTGAGGTACTCAGTTCCGCACTTAGGAGTGTTTCCCGCGGGATGACTCCTTATGGACCTCCCCCCTCCCCCTCCCACTGCCCTACTGTCCAGAAGATTCTCTGACCGCTTCTGACCAAGCTATACTCGTAACTTGCGCATACTCTGCACTTAGGGTCCACACGATCAAAAGCAAGCGTAGGTATAGTCTATTCAGTGTAAGTTTGCCTGAATTTGACGTTTCATTTCTGAGAAAGTTGCCTGACAACACTATTGTGTTGAACTTTAAACCCTCCTGGTTTCCTGGATAAACCGGGCCTCTGCAATCATGTTTGCAAACACATTTCTCAGAAAAGCAATGTAAAAATCAGGCAAACTTATGCCGTGCAGATTATGTTACGAAGGTGTTAGCACGCTAAGCCATGCCAAGTAGGTGCTATATTTTGCATTGAGGCAAAGTCTCAAAAGTTTACAATGTAATTGTTTTAAAAATTTAATTCAAGACTAAAAGCAGAAATATGGCATACGATTCTACATAGAAGATTTTCAGTGTAATTCATCGTTCATTCACAAAAATTGATTTCCTTGATTTTGGCTTATTTTCGTAACAAAATTGGTGATGTTTTGGACGAAAAATCGGAAAAAGCTATAAGGTTTATTGCTACCAAACAATTAGCTACAAATTGTAATACATATGTGACAAAATATTGTAGGGATTCTTCAATATGCAAGTTACGTTGCGTCAAATAAAATTTATTATCGAAATCACAGTAAAAATATATAGGACGTGGCCTAATCTTTTCGTTAACGGTGAGGTCATTAAGTGCAGGAACCATTAAGGAGGTCGCCTAGCTGCGAAGATATTTGCTTGTCGCAGGTTTATAATGAATTAAGCAACCGAATATCATGCATTTCGTCTCATCACATCCACTAGGTTTAAGGCTCGGCTGTTTTCCACTAATTCCCGCTGGACTAGTTTCAGCATTTAACTCTGTGGAAAATCACAGGGAAACTAAATATTCACCGTTTCCAGTTTAGAGTGTAATATGCACAGAATATTATAAAATTGGCGTTCAATATGGGGCACGAACCTACGACCCTGAGATTACGAGTCTAATGCTTCACTTTGCTCTGAAATATTGACCGGTAGCGATGTTAACGTCAGTATCTTCAACCTAGTTTCGGCTTGGATCGCACTCCGTGTAAGTATTCACATATCTTGATAATGAGCTCTAAATAATTTGCTCTTCTACTCATACTGGATGGGATTTTCCTCCGTCAGGCTAACTAGAACATAACTGTACACACTCTATTAAAATAAAACTGTTAATTATTTATTACCACTTGCTATTTCTTAGAACATTGTACTTTAAGAATTGATCAAACGTTCCGAGCAAGCAACACTTCAGTTAACATAACTGCAACCATTTTACAAATAACTTATGGAAAGTTAAAATACATACTTCCAAATAAACTATAATACATGCTCTCCACGTTTTGATGACACCTCGTTTGTAATATTCTTACTGACACATGTTATTGTTAAAGTAAAAAAAAAATCTGTGCATATGATTCAATCTACTGAACCAATTACATAAAAGCGTATCAAATGACTGAAGTAAATTTGTGATCCGGTAAATATATTTGATTTGCAACATCTGACAAAACACTATATAATGAAATGACATATTTCTGTGTACCGCACACTTTTTACTGAACATATGTTGCCAGAATAATGTACGTGTTATTAAGCGTTATAACGACACTCGCATATTTCACTATTTATTGATATGAAAACATCATATTTTGTTTCAAATGTTCTAAAAAATAAAATTACTTCAATTTTTTTATTCTTAAGACAGCAGAGAAACACTTAAAATTACATTCCATGTTATCTGGTAATTGTACTGGACGTTTTAAAATAAAAATTATGAATCATCAAAATATTTGTTATTAATGCAGCGTACTAGATATCGAACAGAAAACACTTCAAGATATGCTATAATAATGTTGGGAAGTTATCAAACTGAGATATCTTTTTTAAAACATTGCTTAATCCTTTGCTCTCCTGTGGAAGTACACACACACACACACATATATATATATATATATATATATATATATATATATATATATATATATATATATATATATATATATATATATATATATATATA
>PNEQ01123205.1:0-22472 GCA_003012365.1 Medauroidea extradentata | reverse complement strand
GCAGACTAAGTTACGAACACAATTACAGTGCTGCTTCTGCTGTGGTAAGTTAACTTACGTACAGTCAACGAACTGGAACATGTTGTCAAACACTGCGTACTGCCTTGCCCAATGGCTGGAATAACAATTATAGTCACACAGACAAAACTAACTTACATTCAGTTGTGTACCATTTCTCCAGTCACATGCAAAATAAAAACATCTAACAATGTTTAAAACCTACATCAGAATTTCCCTGTGTGAGTCGCATGTAAATAATTTTTCTCTTTTCGCTTGAATCCGTAAGGGCAATGTCAGCTATTTATATAATTCCCATTGATTACTATGCATTTGTTGCACATGAAAAACAACTCTTAATGCGACTGACTACACCATGACCAATGTGCGTAATGAAATAAATCGAAAATATTAATTTAGGCAATAATTTAACACCGCGTGCTTGAATTTGAGCACCCACAAAAAATTGAAATAAGAGCTTGAAACCACAAAATCTACAAAAATGGAAAACTGTATTTTTTATAATTTTTAATATAATATCTAGGCCTCTATAACAACTGAATTTAAAAAATACTCGCGTTTTCAAGCGAAAATAATTTTAACATCAGTAAACAACTCGCGCAGAGATTTTCGGATAGTAAAATTTTTTTAAAATCAAAACGTGAGCATTTTTAAAATTTGTTTGTTATAGAGGCCCAGATATTATCATATTAAAAATTATAAAAATTTAAGTTTTCCATTTTTGTAGATGTTGTAGTTTCAAGCCCTTATTATTTTAAAAACCCGTTTTAAATTTATTATTAGAAAGTAAAGCATACCACCGCATAGTGCTATATAAATAAACGACCGCTGATAAAATATTTACTCGGAAAAATATCTCATCGAATTTTGATGAGTAGTTCAGAATTTATTGACGATTTATTATTCCAGTCGTCCGCTTGATATCGTACCTTTCCATACCCTTAAACGACAACATTTATGAACTAAACCAAAGAATTTTCGTCTTATACTTGCACAAACAACTCAACTGCTAGTTTTTTTTTCTGACTGAATGGTACGTTAGCGTGATTCAGCCACGAAAATCACTATCACTTGACTGTGCAAGTATGACGACTTACTGTATCACAGACTGCAGACTACTTCAACAGCATAAAATGCAGGTACAGGTTGCGCTTCGTTTGCAGGTTGCCGACCAGACAAGAATTAAGTTTATACACAATTTATTTATTTATTTAATATATTATTTCCTTTCTCTTATATTTATGAAGTCTGAATTTTATTTAACTCCAAAATTTTATTTATTTTTGTTGAATTTAATACTTTCTTTTGAGTCGTTATGAAAGTAGGTTCTATATATACATTTAAAGGCTTTTAAACTTTCTTTGTTTCATGCCTTGATAATCGGAGAGAAGGCAGGTAAATTATTGTTTCTTGAAGCTAGGAATAATACTGCTATGTTTGTGACAGTAATGACTCAACTGACTCTAGTATAAGACCGCACAGATGTTACAAAAATAGGATTCTAATCAACTATCAACTGCAATGGAATAGGACATAATTTTAGAAGCGTCTCCATTCACTAATTAGTGTATGAAGGTTTTGTTGATCGTCTCGTAGAAAAAGCTCCACGACTCATTACAAATAAAACTACGTATTCAGCCGAGTTTTATATGACTCTCCTGGTCACATTTAATGCTGGAAATAGTATCAATTTTTTCGCAACAGGAATCATTTCAAAGAAGTTGTTAACGTCGCTGGATTACAACTCTTGCGTGGTCATTCGCTAGTATTGAGCCCATTCAAGACCCTGACTGGTCGGAGTTCAGGACAGACTCACAAGATGCTGATCAAGAGTAAAATACAGCTCCGTGAAGCAGTCAAATGGCGTCTAGACTTGACTGCCCAAGCAAGAAACAAACGAAAATACATAAAAGTGTTAGCTCCTCCAGATGAAGAGTATGGACAAAATGTATTGGAATCTGAAGATACCGAGGTCATACAGCAAACATGCAAGCTTTTTGTCGAATATTTTCAAGTTACTGTATAAGAATGAGACCGAACTGCTGTGCAGATAGTTGCACAAAGAGAAAGTGAAAAATGGCATGATATACGACTAGATCGTTTAACATAAAGTAATTATTGAGAGGTTTGCTAGCGCGAAGATTCCACACGTTGTTGTAATTTTGTCAAGCGACTTCTGTACAAACCTGATATTGCAACACTTGCTTTGGCGTATGGCATCCATAATAAATACATCGCTATTAAGAGCTTCGAAGCAGACAGTTTTGAATGTCGACAGGTGTGACATATTTGTGAATTTCGTACGTGGTCATTTTGGTGCAAGTCTAGATGGTTTCGTTACAGAGGAAAATGCTCTGGTTGAAGTGAAATGTACTCCTTCTGCTAAGTCACTAGGCCTAATGAAAATGCTAGACAGAAAAAGAACTTATTTTTGGTGATGACATCCGTCAATACATTAACACTTAAAAAAGACGCACCAATGCTTTTATCAAATGCAAGGAGCACTGAACATAACTGAGCACGAATTCTACTACTTTATAGTGATGGCAGATAACTGGAAAGTATTCATACAGAAAAAATAATGACTGAAACATTTTGAAGAAAGTAAATGATTCTAAAAATTGAAGTGATTTAATATGTATTGCATGTTGGCCGAAATCGCAGAATCTAAGACTTATTTTCCCAGTTCGGAACACAATTCGTGAACCTGTGTTCATAACTGTAGTACAGAAGTCAGCGTACCGGTATCTTAAAAATGAAGAAGCAGAATGAGTTCCACATATAGACAGTGTGCATCATTTTAATTATACTTATCACTAAATATAATAAGGAAACATGTTTACATTTAGTTGTTTTGTGTATATTTTGTCATTACACTTCTGAAATTTTACGAAATTGCAAGTACAGTCATTATTGCATTAGTAGTCCTGTATGGATTTGTGAATTTTTATAATTTAACTGGAATAACTGGAGGTGTCTCATTTTAAACGATTCTGTATTTCTGTTTGCTTATTTCAAGAGAATCCGACGTTTGATTTCTTTACTGCAGTGTTTATACGCAGCAAGGCTTCTAAGAAAAGAAAAAAAAAGTGAAATGACTTTCACATTGACAGTTAGTGCATTTTATTTACGTTACGTTACTGAATATTATAAGGAAACATATTTAAATTAAGTTCTTTGTATATATTTAACATACTTCTGAAATTTGCTGAGTTTGCAGGAACAGTGTAAGATAATTGTAATTATTGCATTACTAGCTCTGCATGGGTTTGCGCATGTGTAGGCCTACTATTTTATTCGAAACATTTATTTGTCTAACGATTACCAAGCTCGATTGACACTGTTTTCTGTGTATATGGTACATGTATTGTACGCATATTTTGTTTCTAATATGTGTGTGTTTGGTATGACTACCATTTAGAAAGTCAACTACTAATCTTCTGAATTAACATGTGTATAAGACTAATTGTCACAACACTACCACACTACAAAAATTGATAATATTAGTTTAAACGTTTTCTGAAATATAGCATAAACTATTTAGTGAATTAGATGGTACTAGCTTTCAAAATGGCAGACCTGTGATCAAAAAATATCAAAACCTAATGCACATTACACGTTCGTTGAGCGTACCAAATTTGGTTAGAATTCACTGAATAGTTACAGAGATATACCGTATCACACAAACAATTATAATGGCCAACATTTTGAAAGACAGTGCAAAGCGTTTTTGAAAAGTATAAAAGTCAGGTCCTATTATTTTATAGAGTTTGGTTGAAATCGGTGCATGTGTTCAAAATATATTGGGGGGGGGGGGGACATAACCAGCCACAAAAACAGACACACAGACAGTAAGGAAATCTTATAAGACAATTTTTCCTCAGGAAGGCAGACTAGAAACTATTGTCTTTTTATTTTATTTTTTTCGTTCTTACCACCTGTTTTTGTCATGGTACCTATGCTGCATGACTTGCAAGTACCTTGCTACATTTGTGAATTTAAAGTAATAAGCTCATTTGTGGCTTGGTAACCTGTTCACGAAACAGTATTAAAAAATTATGCAACATATCTAAGGTCCATGAATATTACACTCAGAAAAGTTTCGTTTGTAGAATATTAAATTTTCATATTTATTCAGGTTCAAGAGGTAAGTATACAATGTTGTCGAAACTCGAGATATCAGCATATTTTTAGCGGACCATTTGCGGCAGGTTTTCGAGTGAAATAATAAGAAAGGCCTTTAGGTCACAATTTTTAACAGGTAAATCAATGAATGTGTAAAACGTTTAACAATTTTGTAAGAATCTCCATAATCTCTAGGCCAAGTGGTAGATATTTCATGAATTTTTCGCAAATACTTTGTGGAACAAGCGGGTGAGCGATTGGTTTCGTCAGCTCTGCAGCTGAGTTCAAGCGCTGCTCCGCAAGTGGGGTAAGGTCCGTCCATAAAGGCTGCAGCTGCAGATGTCCTTGCTTCGTTCTCTGCGCGTGCTGATGTGGCAACAGCGTACAGTTATCTGCTTGCGCGCCGCCACACTATTCGTCCGAGCCGGCCACCCCTCCCTCCCTCCCCGTCCTGCCGCCAGCAACCCTATCTAGGCGACGATTTCAACAAACAACGCTCTCAGAGCCGCCCGTTAAGTCCCAAAGGGAAAAGGATAATAGTAAAGCACTGCATGTCAGCTGATAAGCTTGCGCGGAAAGGCAATAATGTATTACATACGTCGGTTAGAGGCTTTTACCTCTCCTGCCTCACACACACAAACGCAACCTATCTAGGGAAGCCCCTTAAGAATGTGTGTTAGATAAATAAACGCTGAAAACATCAATTGATTCCTACGCTTTCTTCGAAACCAATATGGATAAAATACTCAATGATAATCCTAGATAATAGTATTTGCCAACTTTATGAGTAAATATTTATCCAGAATTACTAATTCGTTACGCGTGACCTCTTGCGCCGTAGTTAAATGCACGAGGTTCCGGCGTCAAAGATTGTGCCTTAGAAGTTCGTAACACTGGAAACAATTTTGTTTAAAACGTTGGCTAAAACTATTGACTAGTATTGCTATTGTTTAGCTCTTGCAAATTGGTTTCAAGAAACCTACAGTTATAGATCAATGCTTTTAGGGTTGAATTATGTACCACGCCCTCTTAAGAAAAGTCCTCACCTGGCGCATGGACGGTGTTGCAGCGTGCCACGAGTATGATTTTTTTTACACGAAACCACTTAACGTATTCATATTACGTTTACGAACGAAAAGTATACACACTTGAACTATGCTTCCATAATTTTAAAAATTCAGAACGATTGAGAGAATGTTATTTTCGAGCATCTCAAAATGGCTTAAAAACAGTTTTTTTTTTAGACTGCATTAACTCCAAAATGCCGCCTGAATTCGTTAACTGCTGAACGAGAGGCGAGAGTTAGCTTTTATTTCATACTATCGAAAAATAAAATTTAAGAGTCACCGATCAAGGTCCCACAGGAAAAAGACTACAACGTAAAGCTTGCACTGCAGTTTGACGCACTGTGAATAGAGGCGATATTATTCCAGTCTAGCGTGGTACTCTACTCTTATCGCCCCGCTGTTCCTACGTGTCAAACGCGAACATTTGAAACCGGCGACCCTTTACTTTTGTTTGTGAATAATTTCTAGTGGAGGTTAAACACGTGCTATTTTTAGAGTTACCGCAGTCTAATAAAAACTGATTTAGACATTTGTAGGCGCACCAAAATAATGTTTATTAAAGTGCGTGGCAGATAAATGAACGCTGAAAACTTCAATTGATTTCTACGGTTTTTTTCGAAGCCAATATGGATAAAATACTCAATGACAATCCTAGCTAATGGTATTTGCCAACTTTATGAGTAAATATTTTTCCAGAGTTACTAATTCGTTACGCGTGATCTCTTGCGCTGCAGTTAAATGTATGAGGTTCCGGCGTCAGAGATTGTGCCTCAGAAGATCGTAACACTGGAAACTAATTTGTTTAAAACGTTGCTAAAACTATTGACTAGGACTGCTATTGTTTAACTTTCGCAAATAGGTTTCAAGAAACCTACAGTTATAGAGTAATGCTTTTAGCGTTGAATTATGTACCACGCCCTCTTAATAAGCGTGCAGCATTTTTAAATTTATAGAACATATTTTCGAAAGTTAAGGCGCCCGCCTGTTTGCCTTGTAACCAGCGTTGCAGCGTGATAGCAGAATGCTTTTATCTAAGAAACTACTCAACGTATTTCTAATGTGTGCATTTACGAAAAGAACAAACACTTCAAACGACATCAGAATAGTAGTTTCAAAACATCACGTTAATTAGATAGACCATTTCAGAACATCTCAAAATGACTAAAAACGGCTTTTTCAATCTATTATATCCAAACAACTACTGAAGGGATTCTTGTGAAACTACAATAGAGAGGTCTATTGGACTTTACTTGAAATTTTCCAGCAATAAAAAGATGGGGTCACCACTGAAAGTGTCAGTCAGGCGAGTGTTCTACGATACCACTGCACGCTGTTTCAGTGTCTTGCGGTAGAGGCGATACCGCGCCAGATGAGCCTGTCAACATCGCCCTTGACGCCGTACCTCACTCACACTAACACACGGCCAGCAGGCGAGCGCCTTAATTACTGGCGTAGGAAAGCGAAATAGGAATACGTAAGCAGTTTCGCGTAAAGAATAATTACAGTGATATGTTTCAACATCGTGCATGAGCCAGGTACATAGATACGACTACCCTGCACACCGTTTTGCAGCCAAAGCATACGACGCCGCGTTATCTACGACGATGCGCCCAGTGACGCGACAAACAGCAACTGGAAAAGTAATGGAAGGATAAAAACAACTGGAAAGCGCATGGGTATTAAAAAATATTTGGAAGCCAGCTGCTGCGTGCTTCTATATTTCCATCGGACGTAAATGTGGTGTGTTTTATCAGGCATTTGTCTTCCCTTCCCCCCCTCCCCCCTCTGACCTATCATCTCGTGTCACTCAGCCTCTCGCTCGTAGCCTGCCAGATGACCAACGAATGAACCATTCTCGCTTCTCTCCTGTCCACAACGAACTGTAGATATCGGCTATCTGTTACCACTAATTTCTGTTGCAACGACGGGCTAGATAACCCTCGGTATACATCGCGATGTAGATCAAAATATATTACCACACATCGGGATTAGGCTTTTGAAGCCCAGTTTAATTATGGGCGAAAACGCTTCGTGCGAGAGGCCATTTACATTTTACCTTCGTTCCGATTCGCACTATCAGTTCTTTACCTAAATATGCATCAAACCCGATTCAGTTTTAATTAAGGGTGCTGCCTGACTTGAAGCTTTGGCGCCAGCAAGGATATTGATATACATGTTTAATCGGCGTGGCTCAGTACATATAGAATCTACATATTTGATGCAAATCAAAATATTCTATCGCCAAATAAGTTTTTGAAAGTTTGGTTTTCAGTAAAACTCCATAATTGTCAAATACGACATATTGCAGTTTCTTGGACGATAACTATGTATATATTGTGTGTAAGGCAGGCCACAAACATGTGTTGTTTACTCGATGGTGTCCGGTTTTCAAATTATTAATTATCTTATATGGTTGTCCTGGTTTTATCTAACCTGATTACATTTATGGAATTTTATGTTGTGTATGAATCTTGTTGACTAAAGCATACTCTGCTTGTTTATGTGTTCCCATTCTCTGTAGTTTTTTGACAGACATCTGCACCGCAATAGAGTATGTTCAAAAAAACTACATACAGCCATGCACTCATGTTGTACGACTCTTTCAAAGGTAGCATGTAGAGTTTCCGGTAAACTATACACGACGCCGTAGTTTTTATAAATCTTCTATTTTGGGGCAAGAGATTTCAGCAAAGGGATGCACCCCAATGGCGAAATATTTGCTCATGATACGATAAACTGTTGTCTAGAGTGGTTTTTTATAATGACTTTACAATTAATACAGAACCCAATAAAACTTTGTTACCGTTAATTTGTACACCATACCCTTGATCAACAAATCTCTCTTAGGCATTCCACAACTTCTGGACAATCATGAAGGTTCCAATAAACGGGATGGTGTGGAAGTGCAACCGAGTTGAAGGATGGAAGAAACAACAGTACATACCCCGAAAAATCTTTACTATTTAAAAAATCGGAAATTTACGAATACTTCACCGGAAATATACTGGTATTTTATATAAATACCTTCCAAGGTTTGAATTCACGAAACGTTCACAGATAAATTAGTTTACGAATATATTTCTGTTATTTACGAACATATTTTTATTGGTGTATTGTGAATTCGTATTTTCATTTAAAACTATTTCTGTTTAGATTTTATACTTCACTTTGTTTATAAGCATAGTTTTAGAAGTTGCAAAGGTATTTGCACTGTGGTAACATATTGTTGTATGGACTGCACACATTCGCGGTAAATAAATAACTGAGAAAAATGAACGTCAGTAAATAAGAAGATTTATGTATAATATTACGAGTATTTCACGTCATTCCACAGACAATTTTTTTGACAGCGCATACATCACAACACGCCCGCCATACCATTGGTATAATGATTCACATCCGGTAATTTCGGAATAGGAAATCTATGATCCACATTGCTATCGGGCGAGTCATTTAAAATCTTGCCGGCTGCTAACAATAGCTGCCGATACTGTTAAAATAGCAATAGTACCACATAAAAATCTCGTCGTAAACTAATATCGTTCAGCTTTAGGACAGCAATGCTAGAATTTTACATTGTATATCAGCGCAATAAATCGTGCCACAACGCTGTGGTTTCTCGCAAACAATTCTACGTCCTTGTACTTCGTAAAAAAAAAAAGGTCCTATATTTTGCGCTACCTCGATACACCACGTAATAAATAATTTTTATATTCTGATTCGTTCACCGACGCCCGCCTAACTCCACAGCGCTGACGGAACAGGCGGCAGTCACTTTTTTTCCCCACGCTGCGGATTTTTTTCCCTGGAGTGCTGTGATTGCAAATATCATATACGAAAAGTACAAAGAGGACTGAAATAAACGATAACGGGACGGAAAATGGATGGAGGTGAAGTGTCGCTGTGGATGCGGGATACTGACGCGGAGAGGTTGTGAAAGGGATTTGGGAGGGGGGGGGGATGTTTATGGACAAGGAATTAAACGTAAATCCTTCCATTGTAGCTGGTTATGGTGTCGGGCGCAGAAAAAAATAATTTTTTTCCGCGTTGCATTCGCGGAAGTGTTCCGATATAGGAGATAGGAGGGAACGACCTCACGTTGTTTACAAGCTGCATGAAGAATTTAAACTTCTCCTATGTATTAGTCACGCACTTGGCAACGTCTAGTGTTTGCTATCAATGCAAATTATCACATTAAAAGGAATCAATTATTTTGAACTTTTGGAAAACGAAGTGAAGGGGGATTATAGTCGGCGATTTTTTCAGCGTTGCTGAGGGTGATGCGAGAGGAATGGAGCAGTACCGGAATGAAAGCGCAAGGAAAGCGGGAGACAATCGAGTAAATCCACAAACCAACAGCGTCGATTACCGGTGGTCTTTTCTCAGGGTATTCCCCTTTCGCTCTATAGTAGCTTCTTATCACCAGCGCTCAAGATCTTGATGTAAAGGGAAGGACAGACGTCGCATTTTATTTATTAATTTTTGTTAGTAAAATGTATTTCACATTATTAAAGTTCTGGCGACGTTAAATTACAGAATAAGCCTATGTTGTTTATTTAAAGTCAGCATTGACGCATTGCATTTTTAAGTCTATCCTTTAAAAACGTCTGGAATTTAATTTTCGCACTGTCAAATTAAGACAGCCACAAGTCAGAATTCGCTATTAGATATTTATTGATTACGTTTTAAAAGCTTTATCATACATATATATTTATTTTTAATTGTGGGTGGCCTAAATTAAAATATAATACATCTCCCACAAGAATAAGCTTTAACGATACCAGATCAATTTTGAAATAGTTGTCATGTTACTGAACAACGAGGAAAAGTTTAACCCTTGAATATATCAAATCATTATTATTAAACTATAACTATTCGAGGAATAGTTATGATAATTTTATGTTTAAATGATTGAAACATCCTTTTTCCAGTGACGACCGTAAGTCATTTTCCAACGTTTCAGAGTTATGGCCGTAGGCCTATTACCTTGACAGTGCGTTTTGATTAATTGCTTTGGACGGTTTGAAATGCAAGCTGTTTATGACGTCGGAAATTTTGTAAGTGCGTATTTTATGCAGTAACGCAGTTTTCTGTAGAAATAAAACTGAAACAAGAATTACGATAAAAATACATTTGACTCAAAATGACTACACTATTTCCCCCTTAATAGCTAACCAAAATCACTCCACGACACTCTAAGAATGACGCACGTCTTCCAAGCTTACATGGTAGATTGGTCATACTCGGAACCTTGAGATCATACAGTGCTTTATAGACGTCTGTCGCCTTCCTCAGCAGAGTTTAGAGACGTCCCGTTCCTAGCTGGTAGTAACTGAGACAATATTTCAAATGTTAAACTAGCAAGGTTCGCAGTGGTAAAGCACCGGAGTAGCATTAGGAAGGACCTGGGTTAGATTCACGGTTCGGTCGTCCTGATTTAGGTTTTCCAGGGTAGATTCTCATATCATCTAACAATGTAAAAAGACGCAGTAGACTAACAATTAAAGCATGAAATGTCAAAAATGTCGATACGTCTTCAGGGATGCTTGTAGTGGGGACGATACTGTAATTAAAGACGGCCGTGCACCATCCCTCTTAGTACAGACAATGTCCTTCTCGAGTCATCATCGTCTCCCCTTCACAAACCCAGTGATTTCTACTCGGGAACTTAGAACATCAAATAAATCAACAGTCACGTAACATGTTTTGAAAATCTAACATATGGTTTATTTGTCGGTTTGGCGAGTTGTCGTTTAGATAATACTGAACACGTGACACCATTCAAATCGAGCACATTTAAGAGCCCTATACAGCAGGCGCGAGATGTGTCAAGGTACGCACGGAAACAGGCAGGTGATAAGAGCTAGTCTTGCTCGTACGTCAACAGCCGTGTCGCTTTTATGTGCATGCACGAAAACGCCGTGCAACGTTTTGGCCGTTGACTTTTTCCTACGACACTTTAAGCTGTGACCGTACTATTTTATTTACAGAAAGTGCGCAGTAAAGTAAAGCGCGTGCTTCTATACTTTTGTTTCACGATTCCACTTTAAAAATTTTTTCACGTAACAGCAGTCTGAAAAAGCCGTTTTCAGCTATTTTGAGGTGTCGCCGCCGTCAGCCAGTAACTGACAAAGAACGCCCATGTCAGACCTTACAAGTGAAAGACCTTCTTAAAACACGACCAGCAGTACAGAGTTCTAAAGTTGAAGTTAAGAGCTAACAACAATACTAGATAACGATATTACCCAACTTTATGATCAAATATTTACACAAAATGATGCATTTGTTAAGCGTAATCTGTTACGCCGGAATTAAATGTACGAAATTTCGACGTCAGAAATACGTTATTCGAGAAAAATTTTTGCTTAGAAAGTTGGGAAAACGTATTGTCTAAACATCAGTTTGAAACTGTAGGTTTACGGAAGGCAATTTGCAACAAAAAAAAAAAACTTAAGACAATAGAAACTACTTTCATTACGTACAAAGACAATACAAGACACTGACGTAGACTGTCTAGGGTGTAAAAGCCAGCAAGTCACCACGAAAACCAAACAATGGACGACTTGAATAGAGGCGGAGCTTCAGTTTGGCGTGGGATACAATTCCTACCTCCATAGATAACGCAACCGAACATACAGGTATTTGGCTTCACATGTCCCGGATGAGATGTATTTAAAGAAAATTGATTATTTGTCTGGAATTTGCCGCTTTTTCAGGTAAACATTGATCTTATGCATTTGCGTATCTTAACTGTGAAATTAAAACTAGTATTTTTTACCCTTGCGTGTAAATCTTTGAGTGCACAAAATTTTTGGTTTCTGCCATCACCAACTAACATATCAGCATATGTTTGTAAACAAACATCGAGTCGTCCGTTACCAACGTGAACTAAACAGCACTCGAAACTTGCATGCTTGAAGCCGATTTGAAAGGGAGTAAAATAATTTTGAGTTCGGCTCATTAGGTTATTTTCCTGTCGTGTTTTCTCTTTGGTTCCCTCGAGACTTGCACATTCCTGTACGTGTTCAGTTATAATTAAGTCGCTGTTCGACAGCAGCAGTACATCGCAGTGCGGTCCACGGATCATTTAATCCCTCCGCGCCAGGGTCGCCTTTGAAGTGGTCGTCGAGCGTATCGCCGCCAGAGAAAATAAACCGCGGAGATAATGTCTGGCGCTTCAGTAGACCCCTACTTTACTCCCTCGTGCCGGCGACAAGGAGGCTTTTAACACGTTTATTAGCGTGCAGACCGCCCTTAACGACCCGTGACATACCACCGCGTTGCCGCAACAGCGACTTGGTTGGCTGGATTCTGGCTGGTCAGCGCTGTAGAACGTTCACAACAGGGTTTTTTTATGTTGTTCAAGCAGCAAAATATTTCTCGCAGACATTTATTTTTTATTTCATGGTTCCAAGACACGCGAATGACAAATTGTTAATTAACTGTGCGTAATCACATTAAAAATAATATTGTCATAATTTTTCTGCTATAAATAAAAGAATTAATCTTAAAAAATTCAAATTCACGCCGATTTAAAATGTAGTTGGAACACACCACAACACTGAAGATTAGTGTTCCTTTAAGTCCCTACTGTGGAAAAAGCATTTTAAGATAATTGTGAAATTTGGTTCACCTGCAGTTAAGTATCAAATTATAGCTATCTGACGTGTACAATTATATTTCAAAAGTGAAACATTTTAATAGAGACCCGTACAAAATTACTTCTATAAAATTACCCTTCGCCATTCTTGGTACATAAACAGATATTTTAAACAGTTTAGTAACAATTTTCAGTCCAATACTTTAGTTCCCCTTTTATTTCAAAGTATTCTCATACGAAACTAAATGGCACTTCTCATTAACTATTTAGCCTGGTTAACAAATTTCTCAGATATCTCGCTTGTATCCAGTGATCATTACTTTGAAATCTTTTAAAATTAAAAAGAATGAAAATGCTTCTCTGAACTGATGTTAGGCCTACTATAAAATATTCTACACACACACCTGCTAAATTTGGAGCACTATACTTAAGTATTTTCTACCAAATAAAAAAAGTAAATCATAGTTTAGTGGTGATCAAGTAAGTTCAATATAAAAATTTAATATTTTTACTAAATAGTATTAGTTTTTTTTTTTATATTATACTTGCGAGTACACTTTCCTCTTACGAAACCATTTTTGCTACCACATTTTCTCATAACGGTGCATCAAAGTCAAAATTTGCATGTAACGCTGCCGTGCAAATAGTGAAAACCAGTTGACTTACCTAAACGAAATAATTCGTAGTGAAATAGTATGCCGTGGGCTACATAACCAGTTATTAGAAAAACTTACAGTGAACAACTTTTGTGTTTAAAAAAAATTTTAGAGTTTGCAATTTTTCGTGTACTTTTACGATTATTTTTAAAGATTCATAATATTACGTTGTGAGTTTATAAGTCTTAGGTTACGTAGTCCATGGAAAGTTTTTTTTTTCACTTTTATTTATCTTATTTGAGTAAGTCAATTTGTTTTCATTATTTGCATGACTGCGTAAAGTGCAAATTTTAACTGTGACACACCATCATGAGAGCTAAAATTGTTTCGTAAGAGAAAAATTTACTCAAGAATATCGCCTAGAAAACAAAAATTATTATATGAAAATACAGAAGCATTATTTTATACCACTTGAACACCCTTAAAGGCGTTGCCTGCGTGTTTACTTAGCGAGTTGTAGAGGCTCAGAAGCGGAGGAAAAGTAAAGGTGACCTTGACGTGCGCATCAACTGCCGCGTAGCCAAGTTCTCAACTAACGTGCGAGCTTACCGCAGAACAGTTTACTGGGGTAATAATTTTTATGGTGATATGCCTGTAGTAAAGTTCAATGCACTACTATTATAACTGATTTTAACATACAACATCCGTTCAGTACATTTTTAAGTACAGCAGTCTGAAAGGGCCCTTGCTAGCTAATTTGGAGAATTCCGAAACAGTGCTTGTGAAGTGCGTGTTCCCCCCCCCCCCCATCCACATCGACATTTCGAACGTTTGAAATCGAACGTTTGAAATGTACTTGTATCTAGCCAGTTATCCGCGGATAGTTATATGCAGACGAAAAAGCTCAAAATAAACTTTCGTTGGTAAAATCATAAAATACACCAGAAAACATGTAATTACTTTTCCGTGTGAGCTGTTCCCTGTTATTACGCTGGAATGTGTGGGAAATAAAGGGGACGTTAATAACCGCCAATTCAAAATAAGCTGAACGTGTAAAAATGTGCACTGATCCATAGTGCGGTTCGATGGTCTCGTGTGTTGTGTTGGGTAAATTGTGAATGTGTCGACATGTATGATTGAACTATCCATAAAGGAGGGTTCAGAATGCCTCCTCATCCCTCGCCATAGGGGCCGCCATTGTGGTCCATCACCTCCCGCGCGCGAGTAGGTATTACCCGATTACTGAACACATCGGCGCCGTGTCGCGTCAATCTGTCCCAGGCTTTATTAATCCGTATCAGCCGAGATAGCGCTCGCCATATGGCGCGCTATGTTCTCTTGTTTTCTAAAAATACTTTCTTTTTTTACCAGTGCGTCATTGCTCAGGGTCATGGACGAGTCTTAGTGGGAAAAAAAGGGAGGGGGGGGGACATGTCCTCCCCAAAAATTATTTAGGAGGAGACTGTACTCCGAAACAACGTTATAAAAATATATAATAAAATGTTAATATTCCTACCAGCAGTATATTCAGATATTATATATGAAAACTGCTTTTAAGTGGTATGGAAGGGCAAAATATCAAGCAAACTACTGGAATACTCAAACATCGATAAACTCTGAACTACTCATCGTAATTCGATAGAACTTTTTGCAGAGTAGATAGTTTCCTAGTGAACGTCTATTTATACAGCACTAGACGGAAGTATGATTTTCTTTAGACTAATAACAAAAAAAAAAAAAGTTTTTAGAAAAATAAGGGCTCGAAACCACAAAATCTACAAAAATGGAAAGCTTCGAATTTTATAATTTTTAATATGATAATATCCAGGTCTATAATAACCGAATTTTAAACATTTTTGCATTTTGATTATAAAAACCTCTGCGCGAGAGTTTTTCGGATAGCACAATTATTTTCAATTCAAAACGCGGCGCCTGGCAAGGCGAAGGCCAGGTAGAGCTGAGTTTATAAGAAATGTCATGAATTACAAGTACGAAGATATTGGTCACAAGCAAGCGTGAATGAGTGAGTGAGAGATTTTGGTCAGCGCTCAACATCGAGGTCTTTAGCGCTGGTGAGGGGTGACATGAGGTGAGTATGGAGCAGCGCCGGAATGAAGTGGCGGGGGAAACGGGAGATCCCTGAGGAAACCCACCGACCATCGGCATCGTCCGGCACAATTCCCACATGCGAAGATCCGGGGACCGACCCCGCCGGGAATCGAACCCGGATCGCCTTGGTGGGAGGCGAATGGTCTGACCTCTCGGCCACCGTGGCCCCCATAGGCAAGACACGGATGCATCAGAAAGATAAACTGGACCTACGGCTCGATTGTACACCGATCGTTATCCCAAACAAAAAACATCACTCGTGCGTAGATGCGTTTCACATGTGGGAACTACGAGAACTTTGTTCGATTATGTTCATAACCGGCAAGAAGTCGTCAATGGTTTAAGGCCTCGCTCTTTAGTTTTGCAGTTTTTTAACGCAAATTAATGCATAGGCCTATATCAAAAATTCATTCATACGGTTTTAACACCTATATATCATCGTTTGTATCTGAATATTTCTGTTGCAATACACCAAACGAATTTTTAGATTTTCGCCCCTGGAATATCACATATTTTGTTCTCAAAATTAGCCAAAATGAAGCAAAATATTTTTTTTTGCTAGCAAACGGTAGATACATTATAGAAAAAAAAAAACGCTGTGTCAAAATTATATACCGTACACAGTCATAAATTTTTTCAAAGCATTTGGTTAAAGAATATATGAGCTATTTGCAATTATTTGAAATAAATGAAGGGTCATGCCTTTGACTGCATTTCTTTTTTTTTTTTTTTACTTGGAAACTAATGGCCTAAGCTATTTATTCTTGATATTTTGACCGCAGAATCGCGTGATACATTCCTTATCCGCGAATTACCTGACAGCGTGTATATTAAAACTGAAATTAAATGTATATTCAGAGGCAGTGGAAAATGAAAGCACAGAGACGTAAGTACCCTGCTTTACTAAGCGGAGAAAGGAGGGCAGAAAAGAGAGAGAGAGAGAGAGAGAGAGAGAGAGAAATGAAGAACGTGCATTTTCTTTTTATTTTTCTTTTATTGGTCATTACGTCTTTTCGACCGCGGGGTCATTAAGAGGACTGTGTACTTAGCCGTTGGACAGTGTTGTGGAGTGTCATGCGAATACTTTTTTTTACGAGAAACCGCCGAACTTATTCTTACTGTTGTTATCTATGAAAATAATACCCACTTGAAACTACGTATACCACTTTTTGAAATTTCAGTATGCTTGTTGGTAACATGATTTTGGGGCTTCTGGAAATGGCTAAAAAGTTTTTTTTAGACTGCTGTAACTCTGAAAATACGACCTGAATCCGTAAACTGCAAAATAAGGTACGAGCATTAGTCTTCACTTCATAATATACAAAAATAAAATTTTAGGGTAACCGCCTAAGGTCCCAAAGGAAAAAGAGTTCTACGAAAACACTGCACGCCAGTTTAGCGCTGCGAATAGAGACCATGTGCCTATCGTCGAGACTGGTTCTCTGGCTCTTATCACTCAGCTGTTACCGCGCGTCAAACGCGGAGATTTGAAACCGGTACACAGTACTCTTAAGAGACGATTGACTGCACACAACTTCACTCAAGAACAAGAACTAGGAAAGGAGTCGGTTGTGATCTATGCTAAGGAATCATCACAGCATTCATCTGGAGCGATATCGGGAAACCGATATTTGGAGAAACCACGGTAAACCAAAATCAGAATGGCCGGAGCCAGGCATCGAACTCAGGTCCTACAGAATGCGAGTTCAAAGTAGTTATCGTTGCTCCTCCAGCCCGTTTGCTAGTGAGCATGCCATATACCTTCTTTGGGAACCGCGACAGTAGGCTCGCTTATACTATACTAAATACTACAATGAGGTGAGAAATGCATTGGTGATCCACACTGTTTCAAGTGACAGTACTTGCACATGGGTGAGGGAATTCCCACCAAAAAAAAAACTTTCGTAACCAGCAATGAATCCTGGTTCGTCAAATTTAAGCGGCAATCATACAATTTATTAGTGGTAAGACTGTTGGAAAGTTAAACGCCCCATTACAACTGAGGGTAGGCTAAATATCCAGAACCACTACTCATCGTGTACCGGCCAAACTATTGATTTTTAGACATATAGTTTATTGATAAAATTTTTTCTAGAGATGTTATAAGGAGTCATATGTAAAATTTTTTGTTAGGTTATTTTAGAATAGGTAACCTAACCTAGTTATGTTAGGTCAGGTTAGGTCATCTAACCTAAACTAACCTAATCTAACTTAACCTAACCTAAAATAACAATATTCTACGTAGGACTACTTATAACGTGTATCTAGAAACACTTTTAATTAATAAACTATATGTATAAAATCAATAGTTTCGCCGGTATACGATGAGTAGTGATTCTTAATATTTACCCAACTGAGTTTCGCTTACATTCGGTTAGTAGGTACAACAGACAGCAAAGATAGTTCTTAGCTGTACTGCAGGGCTTTGTAACCGCACTTATAATGTGTGTGTTGTTTTCATAGTGAAATTCCGTACTTGCCTGAAGTGTGTGTTTTACTTTCATACATAATGGGTGCGTGTAGAGTGCTGTTGTTGAAAAAAAAAAAACCTACTTCTCCACACACTGCTGCAAGCGCGTAGCAGTTTAAGCCCATGCATGGAGAGAACAATAAAAACTCCAATCAAGGTGACCCTGGCGCGGGCATCACGAACCGTATCACTGTTACATGCAAAACTCTGAACTAGTTTGCAGTGCTCCATCGCATTATTTTATTTTATTTTCGACGGTAAATATGTTGACGACATGATGAATGAGTTCTAAATTTTTTTTTTCAAACGCAGTGTGATGCAGTTTATAATAAAACCAATAAAAATCAACAGACTTACTTAATTGAAACTGTGTATACCGAAATCAGATGTCACTGGCTAAATACTAAAAGTTATGAAAACATAAAAGTGCTGATTTTGTATTTTAAAAAAATATTGCATCTCAAGTAAAAATAAAATTTCTTACAAATATAACAATTATGTATGTTACACACTTGAATGGCCCAGCGGCGTCATTTCAGGTTTTTCTAGGGGGGGGGGGGGGGGGTTAAGATTTTTGTTTTCCGGCGACAGTGACCTTGTTGCACCCTTTTCTATTAATTAAGCATGTATAAATTAGATGCTTTAATAATAAAACTTCAGTTTTATGTGCTTAAGTTACCATTATTTAAATTTAAAAATACAAAAAATATATTTATACACATAAAATTCTAAATCCAGGGGGGGGGCATTTGCCCGCCCCCCCCCCACTCCCCTGTAGACCCAAATGACGCCCCTGGAATGGCCATGTTCAATTTTCCATTTATAAGACATAACAGAATATTCACTGAAGTTATTGAAAATGTTGTTATAGAGCTTTAATATTATACAAACGCCATCGTTATTAGTTATCAACATTTACAGTCACAGCATTAAGGTGGCCGCCTGCCCAAGCCACCGAGTGGTACACAGAGCTTCGGCCGACACAAGTTTGATACTCTATTACTCAACGTCGGTGAAAGGTGTCTGCTTCAGAACATTACTGTCTGTCTGGAAAACTACTGTGTTTTGTTTCGTCTCATCGTCACTTGTTTTTTCTGTTCGTGTCTGACATCTACTGTGTTTTGTTTCGTCTCGTTGTGTCGCGTGTTGTTTTCTGTTCGTGTATGATATAATACTGGTTTTGTTTCACCTCATTGGTGTGTCCTATTTTTATTTTATTTTGTGGGCCATACATGTTTCTGTTTGTCCCATGAGAGGGTATAAAAATATCAGGCGATTACTCACGGCGCGGTGCGTTTGTCCGAGCACGCAGCACGCACGTCGCCGGCGTTGGTTGTCAAGACAGGGATGTCCTCCATCCGTGGCGGGAAAGGTTTTGTTTCAGAGTTCTTCAGTAACCACCGCCCTGGGCGGTTCTGTTTTTTGGATCCGGTGTCGGGAATTTGATACGTTACGACTTACGTGTTTGTGATGTTCTGGAAGTTTCTCGAGCTTGATAGTGTTTTCTGTTCATGGTTATTGATTCTAGTTATTTATTTTTGGTTCTCATATTGATTGTAGTTATTGGCCGCGGGCGAAAGGTAGAGGCCGCTTATACGCAAAAAAAAAAAAAAAAGTGGCGTGAAGAAACAGGTAGGTGAAACTACAGTATGCGCTCCCTGCTAGCCTGCCTCGTGACGTCGGCATGGTCACAACCGCGCGCCACAGTCAAATTCAACCTTGTAACAGACAATCAGCAAAAATCGTTAAAAATAACCAACGATCAGGAGTATGGTACGGCAGCTAGGTTTTGTCGATCACCAATGTCATAAACGCTGTTCTTGGTTTTAAGATGGTGGGAATAAAAAACCTACATATTTTATACCAGATGGAAAAAAGTTACATCTGAAATTGGCAAGATCTGGAATGATCTGGGCCAGATGTGAATCAGTGTATATTTGCCTATCACTGATGCCAGATATAGGTACTTTTTTCACATGGGTATGCATGTTAAATATTTCACTAAATGCAACTTCCGCAACACAATTTTTACATGTAATTTCACTTATATTACCTTTCACATTACTTTCGTGATTGTTTAATATTTCGAACACAGTAAATTCAATTTCACTTTATTGTGATTTTTGGATACATGTAGACCTCACACACCAAATGGCGACTTTCGTCTGTTAACAGCTTACCATGTCATGAGGCAGACATGAACACTGGCTTACCCCCTCCCCCACCCGGGGTTTCACTGAAGTTATGTCTACTATTCTACCATGTCAACAAAAAAACTCGTCCAGATTGTAATTTGGTAACCTAACCTCTCCAACAGTTTGCCTGCAATATGCAGAAAAATTGTTCAATGTTTACATTTATGAGACACATTCCCAAATGCTGGACAGTCTACCTTGCCACGTGTCCGCCCACATCGCTTCCACTGAAAAGTTCCACTACAAACACTGTTGTCATTTCTGTTTCTGTCACAGTCTCTTGCGCCTAGTGTTTGTTCTCTCTCCCAGACACTTCTTACGTCACCAGCTGCCTCCTAACTGGTGTCACCATAACCTTGCTTAGCACCACCTCTGCTCATTGTTTCTTGAGTTCTGCCACACAAGTGTCCAACAGCTTTAGACAAAGTTAAATCTGGTTCTCTTAACAAACGTTCCTGAAGTACCTTATCTTGAATGCCAAGCACGAACCTATCACGTACTACACTATCTGCTTGGTCACCGAACTTGCAACTCTTGATTAGCTTCTTTAGGTCGGTCAGAAACGAGGCAAAACGATTCTCTCTCCTCTTGAGGTCTGCCGTGAAACTTAATTTGTTTCAACTACAATATACTTCACAGGGTCACAATGGGCGGCCAATGCCTCCGACACTTTCTCATAGACCTTTTTGTTCCCTACTGACAAATAAAATGTGTTGAAAAGTTCCATTGCTTCATCACCAATTACATTTAGAAGCATTGCAACTTTAACATGACTGATTTGGCTCGTACCCGGTGGTTAACATGAAAATCTCAAAACCCTGTTTGAACTTTCTGAAATTTTCAGATAGGTTCCCATCCAGACATAACAGTAATGGCAGCTTGAACGACTCCATCTTCTTCTGTACGTTCTTTATTTTCCAGTGCGCGCACACCCACACACACACACACTCTCTCCCTCTCTCTCTCTCAGATCAGCCTATTTGCTATTTACTAGTAATACTTTCTAAATAACTGTTAATCCTACTGACTGTGCCATGTCGTGTTTCCTTTCTTTTCTTTATTCACATTTGTACAATGTCATTTATCACAAGTCCTCATCCTCATGTCTGCCTTACGACTTACTTACTCCTACTGCCCTTAGCTATTCACAACACTATCCTAGCTCATCAGGACTCCGATGTAGGCAGCACCCTTAATAAAGGACTTGACATTAGGAGCTTACGAAAACTTAGTAGATATAATTTAATTGGTAGTCTTGATCACGTGATCGTATTTACTCAGCTATTGGTTTAAGTTTTTTTTTCTCCAAGCAAACAAAAACTACAAGAGATGTATGTTGGTGGCCTACTTAAAAAAAAAGTGGCAAAATCTGTGGACGTTTACGTTGACTAGTTCCGCGAATAGTAATACTGTACTCAGAGGAGGGTACTAAAAATGCACACATTTATCACAAATACTGGAACTGTCACCACAAGCACCTAGTGGAAGTTTTTAACAGCACGCAAGCCTTGGCGGCATTTAAAAAATTGGTTATCGTTAGGCAAAGCACCTTCTGCACAACACACAGTACTTGAAAAATTGTGCAAAATGCTGATATTGCACCAAATTTCATATGAGAATTTCTATACAAGTGGTTTAATTCAGCAGCCGTTCTGACAGACTTGTATTACCATACTTCACCACGGTCGGATAGTGCAGATGCAGAATATCCTTTTATACTGTTACAATATTCACAGGGTCAGATTAATTCTACAATTGAGTGCAAATGTGGCTGCAACCTTTGATATAAAAGGAAAAGGGAAGGAAATGTTAACTGTGGTGGCAATTCTGCAATTATTTGATTGTTTGGCACTTGAATAATTAATATGGTTTATACGTTTCTTATTAAAACTATACGTAGTAAGGTTTGTAGGAATGCGTAATCTAATTACTGAATGATCAAGAAGAGAAACTGTAGTAATGTAACCTCTCAAATATCACAGACTTAAGTTTTGGCCTTTCTGGAGTACCTGGGGTTTAAGAACAAACAACATTTTGTATTTTAAGTAATTTTTTGTCACAAATGTTTTTGCACTGTAAAAGTGGCATGTTCCAGTTGTACTGGTACCGGCCTCCACACCATGCTATATCAGGGTGCGATACATTAACAGGGTTCTTAACTGCTCACGGCTCTAACAGCTTCAGGGTAGGCACCAAAATCGTTTCTCGTTGTCGTGGGTCCGTGAAAAGGACGAAGAGCAGGAGGATGAATATAAAGAAAAGATTCACTTGATTTAGAGGTAGATAAACAAT
>PNEQ01123204.1:67813-112304 GCA_003012365.1 Medauroidea extradentata | reverse complement strand
GTCGTTTATACTGACTGTTTGGAAAACTACTGTGTTTTGTTTCGTCTCATCATTTGTGTCGTTTGTTGTTTTTCTGTTTGTGCCCGACATATTTGTGTTTTGTTTAGTCTCATCGTTGTTTTGTTGTATTTCTGCTTGTGTTTTTGTCTCGTCTCATCGTTGTGTCGCATGTCAACTTAGCTATTTTCATATTCTTGTTTTTTCTTTTTATTTTCTGTTTGTTCCTTGTTTTTATCTGACCAGATTCCAGTTTTGGAATTTCATGTTGTGTATGTATCCTGATGACTAAAGCATACTCTGCTTATTTATGTTTTCTTGTGTTATTTTTTAGTTTCCTTTTGACAGTCATATATTTCGCAATGGAGTATGTCCAAGTAAATAAATCCAGTCATGCACTCCCATTGCACAGTTCTTTCAAAGATCATTACTACCTGTCACGGAGAAGATTGATGAAAAGATGATTAACAGAAGATTGCTACAATATTTACAAAAAGAAATAAGTCTGCACCCACAGCAGGCTTCTATAAGGGCGTCAGGACTGACACTATATTAATAAAAGTCATAGAATGAATATGTAACAGTGAGGTGAAATGTTTCTTGGCAGTGTTTCTAGACATTGCTGGTGTTTTCGATAATGCTTAGTAGCCAGAAGTCATGTTGGGCTCGTAGACCAAGAAACGCCCAGGAAACTTTAACCGAGCCATCCTGGACTATTTCATTGATCGGACCAGTCTGCATCAGACTAACACAGCACAGGCTGAAAAAATTCTTAACTGAAAATTGTCCACAAGCATTATTTCTTGGACCAGTTCTTTGGAACATAATTTTTGATGGACTCCTTGATAAGCAGTTCTTAGATTTGTGTAATCATTTTTGGGTATGCTGATGATACGATACTGTTAATTCAAGGGCAATCGTGGAGAATCTGGTAGGATACAATCTTCCAAGTAATGCTCATTTTGCAGAACTGGGCAAAATATACAAAATTAAAGTTCTCCGTAAAGTTCTAAAGCAATGATGGTCAAAGGAAACTTTAAAAGAACGCAGGTTATCAGATTCCAGAACCATCCTGTGCGATCTGTGCATTAATTTAAGTACCTAGGAGTAATATTATATGGAACACTTAGTTTTCATCACCATTTTGATTATGCTTGTAAAAGGCTATGACAGTCTTGCAAAAATTAAAGGCTATGGAAGCACTACATTAAGTCTCAATTTCCAGACTTTTAAAAACATCTACCCCACTATCTGCGAGTCAATCATGACATATGGTATCACATACGCACATTTTTAGAAAGCTAATGAAAGCTCATAGAGCTGCCCTGTTGTCGGTTGCAAAGGCATTCAGGACTGTCTGAACTGTTTCCCTACAAGTTCTAGATAGAACAATATCAATAGACCTGCTGATAAATGAACGAGGACATTCGCTGAAGCAGTCAGAAGAAGATGTCTAACTAAAAATGAGAAGTTGGAACAAAAAAAAATACACCCTCAACATACGGTAAGATAGAAGAACCAACTCTGAAAAAAAGAAGATGGACATACGAACTAATTGCTGAAGTAAGAGTCCGAGTGAAGAGAAAGTTTGTGGAAATTACTCACTACAGTGCCTAATTTAAATGTGGAAACGCGAAATATAAAGCTAAGCTGTGAGAATTAAAGTACGACCGTTACCATTTTGCCAAGCGTGCGGAGTGAATCACACAGTAGAATACATCATCAATGATTGTCTAAAGACCCAATACATCAACGAATGGCTCACTGAAGTTCTGGAACAACAAAACCCTCAATTAACAATGGAAAGTTTATGAACGAAGAAAGACTGCACAAGACACGGAACAAATACATCAACAATATCCGCATAAGGCTTAAAGAGTTTGATCGCTGGAATGCCTTGCAAAACGAAGATAAATTCCGATCATCCATAAGTAGAGGCAAGATTATTTCGCGTATTGATTCCAGGTCAGGTTCACTGTCAATAACGGATACTTCACTACTTCTTCTGTGATTAGGCGAGGAAATTTCAGGTAAAGGGTCAAGAGCTAATTTTACTCAGAGGCATTTATTTCTAAATGGTGAGGAGGGCACTTTTGTATTAAAACATCCAGAAAGCCTAGTAACAAAAATTAAAGCAAGTATGAAGAGACAAGGCTACGACAGAAAAAGGGCAAGCCGCATGCTGTATTATTTTTGCAAGTAAGGGCGCAGTGTGGGTGGAAGAGGAAGCGCTGGCCTTCATGTCATAAAACCTGTACGTGTACTGAAACTCGGCCGAGTTTTGGTCATAAGTCACATTATATTTCTCAACTGGCACTTGCACCACAGAAGGGCGTGTCTTGTGTGCTGTAGACCAATAGGAAGGCGGTGAGTTGGGGTACACATACCTCGGGAACTGATGTTTACAGGAGACCCACTTCTATCTGGTATTGATGCAGGGAAAATGTGCGCAGTCCGTAAAGCATTGAAAGTGAGGAGGATGGAGGGCTACGTCAGCACGGCGTAAGTCCACAGGGAACAGAGGGCCAGGGCGAAGGAGAGGTAAGCGAGGTGCTCGTAACGGAAGGTCGTGACCAGCCTGGCTAACGACACGGTTAACGAGACCGGACGCTCACGCGCTGCGGCTGGCGATCGACGGCGTGAGAGGAGTGCGGCGGTCTGTAGAGAAAGGTGAGGGCAGGGTGGTGAGGCGGATACCATGAAACGTGCATTACCGCCCTGTCGAGTCCTTCCCCCGACCGACGCACGTCACAGCTGCAAGAAACTCCAACAGAGCGCCGGAGATAACGTATGTTGTAATACGTCACCAGGGTTGGGATGGGTACAGCTAAATTTCAGCTCAAATCGTGCAAACAGCGTCTAATAAGTCACGATACTCCTGGTTGCCCAGCTCGAGAACATGGTAAGATCACAGAATATTTAGGCATACAGAAGTGAAACAGCAGATAGGACAGCGAACTCAGCCACACACGCCAGCAAAATGGCTTCCCTGGCCAGGAAGATGGCGGAGACACCTACCGCCAATCAGCGTAAGGCGGCTACCCTGCTAGCCGGCAGCCAGGCCAATAGGAAACTTGCCGTAACATGCAGGAGCCAAACATACACGGGACTGATATCAGCAACCTCGGGCAGCCAATAAGCGGCCAAGTTCGCCCATATCAAATGAGCCGCCACGCCATTTCACGTCTGTATTACTATTTAGTCTGTGGTAAGATGCTGTTAGTAGACGAACTGGGCAATTGGCGCGAGAAAAAAAGTCGGAAACATTTCACATAACAATAACAGCTAAGTGAAACCTAATGCACAGTTTTGAACTGATGTGTTTTGTATATATACGCCACTGCTAAGGGATGTTGTCGAGTCGCAGAAAACACACGGTTATAAAAAAACTAATCACAAAAAAGAAAACGAACAGCAACACCACAACAAACACAACAAGAAAGCCAGAAATGGATGTAGTAAACAATGCATACAGTTCAAAACATTAAAAAAAAGCTAAAACTATACGAAAAATAAATAATATAAAGTGAAAAAATGCAGCAGACATCGCACATAGTAAAATAACAGTTGTATAACAATTAGTAGGCTTTTTTTATATGGCAACTGAAAACCCCGAATTGCTTGGTGACATACAGTCGCACTCGTGTTCGTGAGCCCTGTGTATTTCTACCCGATGACAAGAACAGATTTCAGTTCACAAAACGTCGTCCTACTGTCTGGAAAACTACTGTTTCGTTTCGTCTCATCGTTGTGTCGCTTGTTGTTTATTTGTGCGTGTATGATACCTACGGTGTTTTTTTTTTGTTTTTTTTATTTTGTAGGTTATAATTTGATGATTTTTTAAAATCTGTCTGTCACTTTGCCAAAGCAGAGCTCAAACCTTGGTTGTCTGCCTTGGTCGTATACTGGGTTTTCCTTTTGACTTTTATATCTCATCTGTTTGTCCTTGAATTTATTTGACCCCATTTCATTTATGGAATTTTATGTTGTGTATGTATCCTGTTGACTAAATAATACACTGTTTACGTTTTCATATTATTTTTAGTTTTCTTTGACAGTCGTCTAAAGGATGTTACAAAAAGGTACGGCCAAACTTTCAGGAAACATTCCACACACACAAAGGAAGAAAATATGTGATATTGACATATATCCGAAAACGCTTAGTTACCATGGTAGAGCTCAATTCTTGCATCTCGTTAAATGTCATCGTAAAAAAACATTTCGTACAGACACTGTTCCAATAACCCAATGGAATGTTTCATTAGAATGTACGTTACTTCCTAGGATCACCGCCAGGTGGGCGACGTGATGGCATTGCGTCTCTTCAACTCACATGAAATGATGGACTGGGAGCACACAGAAACAGACAGTACCAGCATTACGTAACACGCGTTCTTAAATGAAATGTTCAAAATAACTTCCGTGAGCGAGGATACATTCATCATGGAATCCCTGATGCGCTAATGTATCCCTGGAGTATGGCGTGTTAACGAGATGTAAAAAATTGAGCTCTACCATGGTAACTAAGCGTTTCCGGACATATGTCCATAAAATATATTTTCTTTCTCTGTGTGTGTAAAATGTTTCCTGAAAGTTTGGCCGTACCTTTTTGTAACACTCTGTATATCGCAATGGAATATGTCAAAGAAACTAAATCCAGTCAAAACCTGGTCACGTGACAAAGCAAACCTACTTTACTCCCGTAACTTATTACAGCCATCTAGATTCTAGGGACCTGGATGATAGCGTGGGTGCCAGTACGCAAGTAGCACTTCTTGAAGGAAGTCCTAGCGAGACATTCCGCTGGGAACAGTTAAAAAATATAACTAATATGGTAGATACTGGTGCGCGTGACCGAAATAAAACCAGATGCACTAAATTGTAGCGTAGAAAGTTCTGCGCAATGTCAAACGAGTGCTTATCTGATAATGTTTTAAGACTCAGTTTGGAATTTCCCCAGATATGGCAGTCTGGATAAAACAGAAACAAGAATGGTTGAATCGAGAACGGAACCCAGGTCTTCACGAATGCGAGTCCAATGTTTTAGTACTGGCTGGGCACAGAATTAGTACGTATATAGAAGTGAAGTGGCGTGGCGTTGTCTCTAGATGTATACGCATTTGGTCAGTTGACTGCTCTTCAGCTAGACCAAGGACATTTGCCTGACTGGATAGGACCGAGCGACTGTTCAAGATGGACTAGCATTCTGGGGGACCCGTGTTCGAGTACCGGATCCGATCATCCTGATTTCGGTATTTACAAAGGTTTCCCGAAATCGAATGAAGGGATGGTCCGTTAACATAGGCCATGACCGAGTCATCTCCCGGTACAGGACTTCGTATAGATAAAAGTTGTGCCATCTGTCTTTAAGGGGGAAGAGTTCACGCAAAAATTTTATTATTTTAATATTTTTTTACATTTGTTCGAGATATTGTTTGTTTTGTAGACGTATATTGTGACTATTTTTCACAGTAATGACAATTTTCTAGCTTTCATAGTTTTTGTATGATGGCAAGTAAATGCCAGAATTTACATAAAATGGTTTTATACAAGAAACAAAAACCAATTGACTTACAGAAACGAAATAATTACCACTGAAGAACAGTGTCGCGGGATAACACTGGACACGAATAAAAATATTTCACAGCCAAGTTTTGTATTTTAAAAAAATACAGAAATTTGACATTTTCTTATTTAAAATTCAGCAATTTTTTTAAAATTCAGAAAATATTCAATGCTGTTTTTATTTATGTCCAGACGTAGCCCACGATACTGTTATTCAGTGGGAATTTTTTTCATTTCTGTATGTCAGTTAGTTTCCGTTTCTTTTATAAAACCGTTTTATGCAAATGTTGGCTTTGACCTGGCATTATACAAAAACTACGAATGCTATAAAATTTTCATTGCTGTAAAAAAGTGTCACAATATGTGCCTATAAAACCGATAAAGTCTCGTTCAACTATAAAAATGATTTAAACAACCAAAATTTTGCAGGGAGGCGGCACTCCCCCCCCCCCCCCCTGAGCTATCTGTCGACAAGACGTTTATTGGCTGGGGTTTGTTTCTGATGAGCGAATGACTACCGCACATATTGCTTGCTGGCCAGTTTCGCTATATTGCTGGCACGTGCGTCCCAAACTCGCCAAACATTCGATGGTTTCGCTGTTATGTTATTGTTTATTCTGTAGCCATAGAAACATGCTGTAATTCGCTCACGAATCAGCGAACACAGTTTTAACGACCTTTTCGTCGACAAATAAATATTTTTTTAAGTGTCTACGGGTGTTGAGTTCTGAGAGCCGTGAAATATAAACTATATGGATATTATTTCACGTGACAATATTAAGGGGAACGAATGTAGAGTGAAATCACAAGCTTTCTTAGACTTTTAACATACTCACTTAACAATACTTACTTTACAGCCTATCGCTGTTGGCATTATAAGGCATTTGGACGTGCTCACAGTTTTGGTTAAATCTACGCTTGATACGTATTTAATAATGTCCAACACACATACACACACACACATATTGTAATATGAACATTTCCATATTTAAGGGGCAAAACTTTCAAAACCAGACGTGTCGAAATTATACAGTTGTGGAAAAAAAATCATTTTACCAATAAGAAACACGACTTCTCAATAAGGTGTGTATTTTAGTATACTGAATTTGGGTTTACACTCGTGTATGACATTTCACTTATTTTTATATTTTAGAATATGTCTGGTTTGCTACTAATTTAGCGTAACATCGGGGGGTACCGACGTAGATATACACAACATGCTGAACTTCGAAGACACAATAATGTGCGAAATAATCTTACGTAGGCTATATTTAGACTGCGTGTAGACTGCAACGAATTTTTAACGGAAGAAAATATAAAACAAATAAAAATACATATACAGTGGAACTAGATTAATACAAACGTGAAGGGACGAAAATGTTCGCAATTTGTAATAATAAGGTTTGTGTAACAGATGTTTACAAAACTCAAAAAGTTCTATAGATGTATTTTCAGAATGTCTAGTCTCAATGTAAACACTTTCGTATCACCACCACGCCGTTTTTTAACCTATGAATTTGATATACTGTCTTGTGTTCACGGGAACTTTTTATTGAGCATCGATGTTAATATTTAATTTTTCACCTTATTCCAAAGGGAAAGACAACCCCGTTGTATTAACGAGAACTTTGTATTAGCAGGGTTTGCATAAACGAGGATGCACTGTATTTTAGAAGACACCATATCTTTCCCTTGTACGAATTGTACTACCAAGCAGGTAATATACCAGACTCTTTTGCAGAACGTACGTGTAGATAGTTAGGAAAATTGCAAATAGTGAAGGAACTAAGTCTTGCCTTGTATTCTACTGCACTATATCATTAACGACAGGAAAATTTCGTGTATTCAATAACATGCATAGAATCATCTATCCTATGCATACTCGAGCTCCGGCCATTCGTCCACTAGCTACTACTAAGCGTAAGACTGACAATCAACGAACAGACGGGACTTGAGTATGCATAGGATATTTGATTCTAACATGCAGGTCATTGAGTGAAGAGATTTTGGTATGCGCTTAACATCGAGGTCTTTATCGCTGGTGGGGATGACATGACGTATGGAGCAGCGCCGGAATGAATGGGCGGAGGAAACGGAAGATCCCCGAGAAAACCCACCGACCAACGGCATCGTCCGGCACGATTCCCACATGCGAAAATCCAGGGACCGACCCCGCCGGGAATCAAACCCGGATCGTCTTGGTGGGAGGCGATAGGCCTGACCCTTCGGCCACCGCGGCCCCGGCAGGTCGTTGAATTCGCACAATTTTTCTCTCCTGACATACACATACAATTTGATTTACTTTTGTGGCAAATGGTTATAGGCCTAGTATTGTATTGTCACAATATTGTGGTAATGGTGGATCAGAGATAATGTTTTACATTTAATTTTAATTTACGAATTTTTTTTTTTGTTATTAACAAATCATTTATGTCCGGTAGGGCCGATGTTAAAAACTGTTCCTTAATTTTCACTTAATAATTAATTTTAAAATTAAGGTCATTCACCCCTGTTTCAACAATTTTCGTGATATTAATTTTTTACGCCTAAACAAGAGCAGATATCAAATATCTGTTTGGCAGTGTCGTCTAAAATGGTTTTTTCCATTTTGGCTGATTTTTTCAATGCAGTAAATACTTTGGTTTTAGCTAATTGTGAAATTAACGAAATTCTGATTGACTTTTTTAGTTGAAACTGTATAATTTCTTGTCTTGGAAAAAATAGCTTATCACATACAATACGATTTTAAACAAAACTGCCGAACATGTTTTTATATCCGCTTTCTTTTAAACTTCAAAAATAACTATTGCAAAAACAGTTTTTTTTATACAAAATACTAAGCGTTAACGTTTGCATTAATTACACACACAGAAGGTTCAGTTTGTAACGATTAAATTAACTATTCGGGTCTCTAATTTTCAGCTCCTTAGGGAGGACTCCAATTTAGGAGAAAAAATCTATGGTTTGATCATAAGAAAATGGGTTTCCTGTGTTTCTAAAACTAGACGAAAAAGCCTCTGTGGCGATTTAATTGTGTGCAAAAAAATTTGTTATCATGCAATTGAATTACACGTACTTTGCAAATCTTAGGGCCGTATCTATAAACGGCTTTCGAAAGCGCTGTTAGCAGACATTCACCTGGCAGCTTGCCAACTGCTCGGACCCTATAAACGACTTTCGGGAGCTTGCCAGCTGAAAGCGCTTCCACGTCCACTTGAAGTGTAAATATGGCAACATAGCACGATTTTTCTTCCATTGGATAGTACGCAGAATGAATATAGGAACGCACCCTGCAATTTTCGATCGTCTTTTCTGACATTTCACGTTTATGATGTTATTGTCTTTGGATTTACGTTAGGTACGTAAAAGTAATATTTTTTAGAAGGTTAAATACGGTTAAAGTAGTATTTGTGAGGGATTTTTTTAGTGAGCATAATATTGTGTTTGCATGGAGAACAGTACAGATTTTACAAATGCTTAAAACCAATGTTTGTATTATTCAATAAAGAAATACATAAAACGAAAAATAAAAAACCAAATATGGAATAACCTGACACACGAGTCACTTGATGAAAGTACGAGAACATTTTTAAATTTAATCGTTAATCTTTACAGCTGACATAATTATCGCAAGAAACAAACGAATATATTAACATCATAAACATGTCAGATGAAATGTGTACATACAGAAAACGTTTTCGTTAATATGTGTATACCGTAATTTTCGCATAATGCTGTTATTATTTCTACGCAAAATTCTCTCTTATTTTCGAAACAAAGGTACAAAAATCGCAAACATACACGTGCAGTAACAATAAGTCCCACCTTATAGCAAACCATCCATGGAATACTGCGTACACTTTAAACGGATTTGGTATACTATAAACTTTCAAATACGTATTTCCTAAACTCGTTCGAATCAAGAATATTTTTTAAAAATTTTGCATTTTCTTATGTAACAAGTTTTGCTTGACAGGTTATTCCAGAGAAGATCCGACGCCATTGTTATAAATACACAATGAAAACAGCTGAACAGGCTTTCGAATCACCGTCTGACCACATTCACCTGAAAGTGGATGACTCTACACTTCCAGGCAGTCAACCAACCAACGAAAGAGGTTTATAGTGTGTGTTTCGGCCGGAACAGACGTTCGGTGATTGGATAACAACCGAAAGCCGTTCATAGATACGGCCCTTAGACTATCGAGAAGCTAAACTGCGAATGTAATCAGCGCATAAATGATAAGATTCTATTTTGTTACAGGGCGAAAAAAGTTTTAACAGAAGTTCTGTGACACACTCTTGCAAAAAAGAAAAAAAAAACCGAAATTGTTTTTCCTATATGGTAAACCGACAATATAACGTGATATAGGCCTATCTTACACCGCGATAAATTATATTTAAGCCATCACAGTGTTAGATAGTAAAATAATTTGATTTTATTAGACTACAGTAATTTATCATGAAGGAAATAAGAAATCAGTACCTACATAATATATAATTTAACTTATTACCACAATTAGTACTTTTAACATTTCGTTGATGCGGGCATTCGAAACCTTAGTATCACAAAGTTTACCGTATAGGTTAACCTTATAAACGTTGACTGTAAAACACCGCAGTGTATTCCTTGAAAGGAACTACAGTACATCCATTTTACAGTATGTGCATGTGAAAATGTGGTACCATGTTCAAAAATTGCGGATTTCGAGATCATTAAATCATAATTAAGCAATTTAAACACAGAAAAAACCTTAATATAAAAATACTAATTAAGAAAATATCGATTTTATAAGACATAATTTTGTCGTCATTTTTGCTGCAACATATATCTACTGCAATAAATTAAAGAAATAAGTAAAATGGCCAGTATTCTGTACTTGCACGTCAATGAACAACATATTTGCTAGAATATGTATATATCCAGTAGTTAAAGAAATTAAAGAATAATTTGAAACTTTTTAAAGAGACCAAATGGAAGTTTCTCACAGCACCGCAAACCTATAATCTAATTTGACTTGAGCGAAAACCGAATTTGGAAAGTTGCACCTTGGACCTGAATCCTCCTCCCATGTTGCGGTCACGGCGCGGCTAGTTCAGGTATAACGCGGCAAGCTGAGGGACTTAGGGAGAGGAGAGTTTTCTCAAAGTTCAGCTACATGACTCGCTGGAATCCTTGGAACTTCACAGACACGAGTGTTACGTCCCTGATTCAGGATTACGGCCTGAGGGCGTTGCCTTCAACTTCTGTATTGACACACCCCCATCATGCAATGTTCTATCTCACCCGTTTCCTCCACCTTCGTTCTCCTTCGCTCCCTATTCAGTAACCTAATGATAACATCGCTCTATAACAAGAGACGCCTCGCCAATTAAGCATACAAATATTCAATAAATCAACCAATGAAGCTACATTGCAAAGGTGGTTCGAAATAAGGTGAGCTCTTAACAAAGCCCTGCTAAAGTACTATTTTCAGCCAGTTCGTATCTTTTTGCGTGTAACGTCCAACGACGTGAAATGTCTAACCTCTCTGGACACGTCACTTAATGTTTGCGCATGTAAGATAAACTGTGCAGTCAGTAGGAATATATAGAGTCTGATAAAAAAATTATTAATTACATAAAATAAAATCATATCAATTTCATTTGATTTTGTTTCAGTATTGCTGAATTTAGTTTGGAAAATACACAGAACTATATTGCGTAATTTCGCTACCAATCATACAAGCAGCAAGGCAACTATACTAAATGTTAATTTACATGCAATAACTGCTAGAAATATTTTTCGAAGGTTAAATTCTTGATGCTCAATTTATGCCGAACGACCTATAATACGAAAGTTTTCACCCGGACATGCAATCGAAATCTTTCCGTACTTCAATCCATAAATATACACGATTTAAGCGATATTACTATTATAGTTTGGTGCCTTCCGTTTGCATTTGTACGTTCCCTTAAATGTCTAGAAGCATTGTCATAAATACACGGAGAATAATTTTTATCATATATACTTCCTTAAGGCGTCTACACAACGGCACGTCATAATCCCCAAATAACTCCTTACATGCGATGAGCCGAAACATTCCCACGCTAAGACTTCGTCAGAAACACTATTTAAAAAGGCGAAGTGATATTTCTATATGTATTGGAAATACTTATTTATAGCCAATCAACATCTTAAAAAATAAAAATATTATTTGATACCTGTATGTGTGTGTATATATTAGGGAAAATTCTGCACTTACGCACTTACTCAACCTGAATTTATGTTCGCCTGCAAGCGTAGCTATTAAGAAAACGTTTTACTTGGCAACTTAAAACCCATTTTTACAGCAACATTAGATGGGTGTCCTTCGCTGTCTTAACGAACTTCAAACCTGCTGTAAGGACGTAGTTTTTATCCACATGAAACAATGTGAAATACAAAAATACCTTACGAAAATTTTAGATAAGTTCAAGTTGCTGCAGTTAAATAAAGTGAGAGTTATATCAGCAAATAAAAATGAATCATAATTAAGTCATAAAACCTCTTAGCCTCTAAAAATTTACAAAATTTACTTCTCTACCTCTGCATTTTAATCGAATAAGAAGAATTTACATCATTTTACCAAGTCTCATAAAATGTCGTATTATTATTATTATTATTATTATTATTATTATTATTATTATTATTATTTTCGGAATTCAAACACTTGGAGACTAAAAACCAAACTATAAAGACATGATCCAACATTCACTTGCGTTAATTTATACAGTTAGCGTAGAATCATTATAAATAGTTAAAATTATTAGTGAGAATATCATCCAACTGTACTGGATATAATAACTGCATGTAAAATTCTTGCAACAAGGGAAACTAAGGGCACCACTTAAGAAAAGCAAGTATCTTCCTAACTAAATCGCAACAGACGATGTTAAGTTATAACATCTTGAGGCGTATAAGTGTGTGTGCATGATTATATAATTATATGTGTCACGAACACACTGGGAAGCGTAGAATCCAGCCCAAAAACAAAAGGGCTATCATACACATACAAATGTTTTATGTAACTGTATTTTCTGCACAGTTCATCATGTGTTTGTGAGTCTGAACACTTCCTAGGCGGCCGCTATATGAGTAGCGGCTAGGGCGCTCGCCTCACAACACGGCGGCCTGAGTTCGTTTTCCGGCGGGGTCAACCTGGATCTTCACATGTGGTAATCGTGCCGAACGATAACGTTGGTACACGGATTTTATCGGGGATCTCCCTCTCATCATGAACCTTCATTCCAGCGCTGCCCCATCCTAACATTACATCTTCCCCGCCAACGCTGACTCTAATATCTTCACTCTCTGGCCATGCTCTCTAGTGTCTACCCTTCTTTAACGATATTAATTTTGTGCCTAAACGAGAGCAGATATCAAAAATCTGTCTGGCAGTTTTGTTTAAAATCGTCTTCTCCATGTTGGCTGATTTTTTTTTAGTCAGTAAATACTATGGTTTTAGCAAATAATGTAATTACCGAAATTCTGGTTGATTTTTTTACTCGAAACCGTATAATTTCTTGCTTTGAAAAAATTAGCTATTGCGAAAAAAAAAAAAAAAAAAACCTTTTAAACAAAACTGCCAAAACGGTTTTTTTTATATCTGCCCTCGTTTAAGTAAAAAAAAAGACTATCGAAAAAACAGTGGAAACCATTAACACGTCCTAGCCGAGAATCACGTAATTATACAGGGCGTTGAAAAATTACGTGTCAATATCTAGGTGGCACAATCCTCGCACCTAGAGGAATAACAACTGTACTATGAACATAGGTCTTAAACGCATAATTTCGGCACTACTGTTCACAATACATGGTGTATTAATGCATAGCATACGGGCTGGATTTATGTTTCTATGGAATGCTATCACAGTCTTTACTACCAGCTACATACCAGACGTATTTGATTGGACAGTAGGCACTGTCCGATGTAACATTCCTCGGTTACACGATACAGCTCGCGCACTATGTGCTATATGGCATGTGGTCTGCACAACAGAAACGGTGCGTTTTCGGACCTACGCCTCACTCTTTAGTTTTTCAATGGTTTCGATAAGTATTTTTTTAACGCAATTTAAAACATATATCAAAAATTAATTCTTACAGTTTTAAGACTCATATATCATCATTTGTATCTGAATTTTTCTGTAGCAATACACCAAACAGATTTTTAGATGTTTGCCCCTGAAATATATTATATTTTGTGGTCAAAATAAGCCAAAATGATGCAAAATAATATTTTGCTAGCAAACGGTAAACTATTTTGAAAAACGCTCAGGGCAAAATTGTGTATCGTATGACTGTTAACAGTCTCAAATTTTTTCAAAGCATTTGGTTAAAAATATTTGAGTTATTTGCAATTGTTTGAAATAAATGAAAGACCATGGCCTTAAAAGAGGAATGTTAGACTATGTCACTGTACTTTCAGTTTCTGAGCCATAACATTTACTAAAATTGTATCATCATTTTTTTTTCGATAAAGCATAGGATATATTCTTAGTAAACTGCTTGACATAAATAATAATGGAGTATTTCATTAATTTGTCATGCAGAATCATTACAAGAGAATTCTTGAAGTTAACCTATAATGTTCTTGAAATGATTCTGCATGGCAAATTAATGAAAAATGTCATTATTACTTATGTCAAGCAGTATAACAAGAATATGTTCTATGCTTTGTCGAAAAGAAAATTTTGATAATACAATTTGAATAAATGTTATGATTAAAAACTGAAAATTCAATAACAATGTCTGACAACCCCCTTAATATACCATTCTTTGGTCCTCTAAATTCAAGGTATGTTGCCCCCGAAATATTGACACACAATTGTGAGACATCATATACAGCATGTCCAGAAACAAAATCATACTGACAACACCACGCGACTCCTGGGCTAATTTGGACACGAAAATGTTAGTGGCAATATTTGTACGTTGACATTTTACATACACAGTGTGCAACACTGAACTGAGATAGTCCTCTCTTGCGCTCCACGTCCAGGTATTATTTTATGAATATTACGTCGAATACCCGTAGATTCGTGTTTGGACTGCTCAGGACTTTAACCTGGGCCCATAATAGGCAGGTCAGAACGGCAGTAAGATATCTGCGGATCGTAATAGAGGGCTAACTACAGTTCTATGTTGCCACATTGCGCATGTAAAAATCTCATCGTACAACATTTTGCTACTAACATTTTCGTGTCCAAATTAGCCCAGGATTCGCGTGGTGTGCTTATTAGGCCTAGTTTACACAAACTATAACATTGCTAATAACACGTGTTTTCAACAAAGTTACTAACAATGTAAAAATACTTGAAAATTGTTGGCAAATTCAGGTTTAGAACATTGTTGACCACATTCTGTTATTAACTTTGTTAATATTTATAAAAAATATTAATAACATTTGTTATCAACATTTTGCTGAACAATTGCTAACAACAATAGTCATGAATTTTAGAAACATGTTAACAACTTTGTCGCCAAAAATTTTGATAACATTATTTTCCCAATCCATTCTAGGGCGTTCTAGATCAATGGATGTTGGTAATACATTTTACTAGCAATGTTATCAGCAATGTTTTAGGCATTTATGCTATCAAAATTGCTGTTAACTTCCGTTAATCATTCTTACAACTTTATTACTAACATTGGTGTTTTCAACAATGTTAATATCACATCTGCTATCAACATTGCTATAAAACAGTGTACCATAGCTTAGAATTTGTTGATAACATTTTTGTAACTAACATTTGGTAAGTAACATTGTTACTGTTATTTTGTTCTGTGTAAACTGTCCTTTATACGTTTGTTTCTAGACACACTGTGCATCTACTCAGGGTGTAAGCAACATTCTAAATTCACAAGTTTTTGATGGCCCAAACTGTACGTAGCTCCGCATCGTCGTGCCGTGGGAGCGAATCACTGGTGTGTGACTTCATTACCGCCTATGTAGCTCCAGGCCTGCTGCCTACATAGCAAGAAGACTGGTTATGACGTCAGTGAGACCTGTCTAAGCCACGCCCTCGTCCGGCGAGTGCCATGCACGTGTTTCCTGCCTTCTGAAGCACGCCAGCCATAGAATTGTTACATTACTATGTTCAAATAAAAACTACAGATTCGAAGAAAAATTTCAACTGGCTTCCCACAAAAAAGTCACACTTGTAACACCGTTTCATTTTTTTTAGTTTGAAGTCATCGAATGAAATTATTATATATACACACGATGTGTGTTTGTATGTTCCCTATGGACTCCAAAACAGCTGGAACGATTTTGATGACATTTTCAGGCAATCTTCAAATTAGTCCAGTGGGTGATCCTGTGAAGTTTGGTAGCGATCAGATCAACCGAAGCTTTTTTCTTTTTGCCAATTTTGTGTCTTATTTTCCCTACAAATTAATTATTAAATTGATTAATAATAATTAATAATAAATTAATTATTTAAGTAGGATCGAGACTTGTAAGTGTGCGGTATGTCAATGTACAGACTTCAATTCTTGGCTATCGATAATTAGTGCTACCCGGGTCGCTAATAATAAATATAAAATAAGTCTGGAAATATTAATTTTTGTGTAGGTTGGTGCACAAGTAAATTATTTTAAACTTTTAGTTATAATATACCGAAATTGTTTTTGAATAAGTGCTTACTTTCACACTACTTTATCAATTCAGCACCAATTTACGGCACGTTAAGAAGCCATTAGCCATGAAATTAATTTAAATAGTAATTTAGAACGAAGCAATTAGTAGGTCGATAACTGTGACCGTGATGTTTTATTATTTTATAAATATACAATATTTGTAAATACTGTACCACTATTGGCAGTTTTAGTGTTGCCGCATCATTGTTTGTTCGTTGAAGCACCGTGGTAAGAAAAATAAATGGTTTTGGATGGTAGATGTCGTTAGTCAAGACCATACAGATCTATTGAGAGTTGGTGGATCTGGCGCGAGAGCTGTGCTGTAGCGTGGTACAGATAGTATTTGTTCTTGTATAATTATTAACAATATTTCCCATGCGTTTATATACGAAAAGAAAGCACGCTTCAAACGGTGTCCCTATGGTTTTAAGAACGCCGTCCACTGAATAAAAAATGATTACCAAGCTCCTCGCAAGTGCTAAGAATGTGTTTCTCACGTTGCTGTAGCTGAGAAAATACCAACCATAATCGTAAAACAGAATCATAGAAACCTGCACTGGACTTTACCACATACATTCCACATAAAGTAACAGGGTAATCGCTTCAAGTCCCATTGAAAAACTGTTTCTACGAAAACACTACACGCTAACCTAGTACTCCATGCGTAGAGGCGGTGAGGTGTTTGACGGACGTGCTATATTCGACTTACCGCCTTTCCAGTTTCCCTGCCGCAAAAGTAAATAAAAAAACTAGGGTCCATTAACTCTTAACAATTGTAGGTAATATCTTTGATTGGTTTTTTCAGTGGTAGTGTAAGGCAAACTGAAATGTTTTGTTGGATAAACGACACTGCTAGCAAATACTGCTGGGCGCAGAAAACACACAGTTGCAGAAAACTGCTACTAAGCACGAGGGAATGTGCAACAAAAAACCTAAGAAATAAACCAGGGAAGCCGAAAATGTCTGTAGTTAGCAAACACATAAATAATTCCGAAATATTAATATAGTCGGTATATAATGTAAACACATAAATAAATAACGAAATATTAATATAGTTGGTATATAATGTAAACACATAAATAACTAACGAAATATTAATACAGTCGCTATATAATGTAAACACATAAATAAAAATTTCGAAATATTAATATAGTCGCTATTTAATGTAAACACGTAAATAATAATTCCGAAATATTAATATAGTCACTATATAATGTAAACTCAAATAATAATTCCGAAATATTGATATAGTCGCTATATAATGTAAACACATAAATAATAATTCCGAAATATTAATACAGTCGGTATATAATGTAAAAACCTATATATAAATAACGAAATGTCATTATAGTCGGTATATAATGTAAACACATAAATAAAAATTCTGAAATATTAATATAGTCGCTATATAATGTAAACTCATAAATTATATTTCCGAAATATTAATATAGCCGGTATATAATGTAAAATATAAATAATTCCGAAATATTAACATAGACGATATATAATGTAAACACATAAATATCTCCGCAATATGAATGTAGTCGGTATATAATGTAAACACATATATACTAACTCCGAAATATTAACATAGCAGGTATATAATGTAAAAACATAAATAATTCCGACCGATATATTAATATAGCCCGTATATAATTTAAACACATAAATAAAAATTTTGTAATATTAATATAGCAGGTATATAATGTAAAAACATAAAAAATTCCGACCGAAATATTAATATAGTCGGTGTATAACGTAAACACAAAACGAAAACGGAAAAATCAGACAGACCAGGACTAATTAAGGTGTGTAGTAAAGGCAACAATACAACGACAAAAAATAAACACAGTTCATTTCCTTGCTCTTAGTCCTTTTATGTAACCGTAGGTTTTTTTCGACGCATATCCAAATAAACACTTCAGTTTATCACTTGCTGGTCATTTTGCAGCCCCTCCGAATTTTTGCATACATTCGGGGGAAAATAATTCACTAGTTAACCAATAAACAAACATTTGTAATGTTAGTGAAATAAATTCAAAATTGAATTATGTTAGAATCGTCTGTAAAGGATAATAAGTTATGCTATGCAGCATAGTAATTGTTCATGTCCACCAACCGTTGATTCCAATGGGACCTTGGATGAGTAATGCAGGAGACTGACAAAGTGTCAACCCAACAACAATGTTTACAGACACCAGGCATTACTACATAGACGTGACTCAGAATACCTGAGAACGTTGTGTAACTAAAAATTAATTAATTAAAAAGCAACCAATGATAAAAAATGTAATATATGTGAAGTTATAAACCTGGAAACTGGGGAAAGACTATAGCGACGAACAAAATATTATTTCTAGTGAAACTACCAAGATTAGAAATTACGTTCATGAGATGAGTGACAGTTGTGGTTTCAACTGAAACTTACCGGAAGTTTTTCTATGAAGCTCTATTACCAAACTAGTTTCCGAAAATACACGTGTTTTTACAAGTTACCTTAGATCACTACGCATTATAAACCTTTAGCATAAAAATGGCTCTAAATTAAGAAACTTTAACTTAAATCGGTAAAATAAGCTTAACTGAATGTCATAAAGACGTACTTATTACTTTGTTGACTAACACCAGGCATCAACCCATAATTTTATAATTAAAAGTTAAATTAAGTTCAGTGGAAACACTTTCAAAAATACCACACCTCTTCAAGCTATATGCACACTGGTAGTGAAAATTCCATGCCAAACTAACAAATAATTCATAATTTCAGTTAAATATAATGCGGGGCTTTTTTCTTTTATCATATAGAATCTCACGCATTTGTGTGGACCAGAAATGGAAAAGAAACCTATGCAAATGGCAGCAGGGTTTTATTTATACCGGGAAACGCACACTTTGATCATACGTGGGTTTTCATCATCTAGAGAGTCACTACAATCTTACAGTCAAATGGAGAGGATATCAGTCTAAGAGGGCTGCAGCGTAGCATAAATTTTAACTACATTATATTTGTGAGTAAACATTAAAATATGTACTCAAATACTACGCGGAAGTAGAAGGCTGAGTAAGTCGTTATAGAAGTACTGAACACGGAAGAAAATAAAACGTAATTAGGCCTACATATTTGGTCTGCACATTATTCTGAGAGACAAAGGGTTAAAAGAGGTAAAAGTGATTAAATTGCTAATGGATACACATAGGTAAAATTTCTTTGGCGGTCAGTTTGCTTAGCAGGGTTATAAGAATGTATGTTACTATATTTACGGATAATTTACGACGGAGTTAAGTGTATAATCAAAGAGGCACTGTGGCTTTAATCCTACACATAATTAATCCGACGAGGTTAGGATTTTGTACTAAGCATTGTAACTATTATAATTTTATACCAAAAACGCGGAGGTGTGTAAGACTATTGAAAATTCATGACAGAAATTGAAGCAGCCTTCGAAAGTAAATTATTAATATAAGAGCGATTCTAGAGTTGCACTTTAATTTACATACGTTTTTATTATCCTAACGAGCGAAACGGAAAATAGGATGGAAACCTGAAAGGAAACGTTTCTCAGACGAGTAACTTCAGCATGGTTGCATTCCAAGGCGAAAGTGCTTGTTTATGTTCATCCCCGTGAGCTAAACGGGAGAAATCTCCCTCGCCTACGCCGTGAATAATAAACAGCCGGCAATTCTTTTCTCCCGTATTCGGGCACGAAGGCAGTTCGCTTCGTCTTCTGCGGAGCAATAAACCTGTACCTGGGAATAGGCAGGGACGAACTAGAGCTAGGAGGGGGAGGGTGAAGGGCGAAGGAAGCGGGAGTCATTGTTAAACCGGCGAGGGCGGCGCAGGTACAGCTGGAGTTGTTGAGCGGAGCTCGTTGAGGAGAGAAGGATGGTAAAATACTACTCTCTCCTTATTTACCTGCGTTATACTGAGACATATATACTACCAATGAGTTTGTCACAAAAAGATTTTTGCACTACTTTGTGCGTGGTATATGATTCAGTGCTAAAAGCATCAGTTCAGAATTGTAGGTTCCTCGAAACCAATTTGCAAAAATAAGAAAAAAAAAATCAATCCTAGACAATAGCTTTTGCCATCTTTCTGACCAAAATTTTTCTCAATTAACGTTTATCTGAAGAACAATCTCTGACGCCGAAATCTCCTACATTTAATTACGGCGCAAGAGATCACACTTAACAAATGCTTCATTTCGGGTAAACGTTTGCTCATAAAGTTGGCTAATATAATTATCAAGGATCGTAGTTTTGTAGTTTTTCTGTATTGACTTTAAAAAAAACGTAGATCTCAAGTGGAGAATTCGACGCTTATTTATCTACCACGCCTTCTTAGGCTCGGCATCAGTCGCATCGTCATTGGATATTTCATCTTTCGCTTTATTGAAATTCTGAGAAAAAATCATTGGAGTATTTTAACGTGTATTAAGGGTGCAATTAGGCCATCAATTTTTTTTTTAATATTATTAGTTGGCTGTACTGATTGCGGCCTAAATATACGTTAAACGTTCAACTGCGATGTTTATACTGTAGCGAAAGATAAAAAGAACTCAAGCTATAATCGTACATTTCACACTTTTACTCTCAGAACTTCGTAAATGTGAACAATAAAAATATCAATAATGCGAGTATTGTCGAGCATTAAGGGGGAGTGATAGACAATTTTATTGTATTTTCAGTTTCTGAAACAAAAAAACATTTATTCCAATTGTATTATCAAACTTGTCGACACAACATACGAAATAACGGAATCTTTAATTTATTTGTCGTGCAGAATCATTGCAAGAGAATTCTCGAAAGTTAAGCTATAATTCTTTTGCAATGATTCCGCATCACAAATTGATTAAATATTCTATTATTATTTATGTCAAGCAGTTTACCAAGAATATGTCCTATGCTTTGTCAAAGAGAAAATTGTGATAATACAATTGTGAATAAATGTTCTGACTCAAAAACTGAGAATACAGTACAATTTTCTAACACTCTCCCTTAAAGAGTTCGCCTGATGAAGAGTATGTTTGTGTGTGTGAAGTGATAATCGATGAGGCACTACGGGCGACGAAGGCCGGCACACGTATTGTAATATCGCCTCTACGGCCAAAGTCGTAAACACGCGCGCAGTGTTCCCGCCGTAATGTGTTTACTGTGGGACTTTAAGCGATGACCCTATAATTTTATTGAATGCGTCACTATAGCAAAGTCCAATGTACTTGTAGACCTCAATTTCGAACAAATCTGTTACGTATATGTTGAGAAACAACCGCGTGAATGATCCTATTTTAGCCAAGTTTGAGAGCTTTAAAATAATGCTTCCAATATGCGTGATGTCTTGAAAGTCACATTCACAAGTAGTCTGAAGTGTGTTATTGGTCTCTGAGAAAAAATGTAACTACAAACACGCATGACGCAGTTCGAACGCCAGTCAGACGGCCGCCTTAAATGCACATTGGCAGCTTTGCATCATGATTATTGACAGCGGGTCTTTGTTCAGACACGTCTGTAATTTAAGTGCACCAATCAGAATACGGTTATTGTGACAGCATATATCTGTAATTTGCCAGTAGAACCTGCAAGACACGTGAGAGTTAAAACATCTGACAATCAACCGTGTATCAGAGCTGCATGTTTGTAGGACCTATGAAAGGTAATGGTGCTAAAATATTTATCGCCACAAAAACACGATTAAATCAATGAGTACAGGTATGAAAAAATTCACGAAATAATTGTAGGACATCTAAGATTCAAACACACGGGCATTAAAAAGCCCGTGTCACATATTATGTTGAGTTTTTCATAACACATTTCTCCGATTTAAAAAATTGGCAAGATTTAACTAAAAATATTTTAATAGGGACGTAGCTAATTACTTTACATTTCATTAGATACATTATATTCCAAAAATTAATTCTCAACTATGAAATAATTTAGTTAATTTAATTTTAAGATAAAAATTCACCCTCGCCAAATAATAAATACTAAATAGCTCCCAGTACCGATTATATCCAATAATACGCACCAAATGTAAACTGTAATGTTTCTAAAGGCAGTTCGAAATAAACAGAGCACTCAAAAAAGCCCTTGCTAAAGTTCTATTTTCAGCCAATTCGTATGTTTCCGCGCGTAACGGCTAACGCCGAGAAATATCTAACCTCTCAGGACACGTCACTTGATTTTTGCGCGTGTAAGATAAATTGCGCAGTCAGTAGGAACCTATACAGTTTTATTTAAAAAGTTTATTATCTACATAAAATACAACTATGTCGATTTCAATTGCTTTTGTTTCAGTATGGTTGTATTTAAATAGGAAAATACACGGAACTATATTGCATAATTTCGCTGCCAACCATACAAGCAGTAAGGTAACTAGAGTTAATGGTAAATTATATGATAACGGCTAGTGATGTTTTTCAAAGGTTAAAATTTTAGTGCTCACTTTATCCAGAATGACCTATAATTTAATAAACCAAAATTAATATTACTGACAAAAGAGGCGACGTAGCCTCTTAAGGGTGTTCGAGTGGGAAAAAAATTATATTTGCATAAAACAGTGTTAGTTCTGTAGACGTTAGTTGGGAGTACATTTTCCTCTTATAAAAATTTTTTAGCTCATCCAGTTCTCCTATTATGGCATTTCAAAGTCAAAATGTGCAAGTTTTTAGTTTATAACCCCCCCCCCCCGAAAACCAATCAACATGAAAAGGAAAAATTCGCAGTAAAATTACATATTACGGGCTACGACTTTAAGCATTTAAAAATACAATAAAAACATTTTTGAATTAAAATAAATTTAATGTAGCAAAAAAAATTCAAATTTCATAAATTTTTTTAAAAATACATAACGTTGTTTGAGTGGGATTTTATATACTTAAGCCCTAGCCCGTGACATTTCTTTCACTGTGATTTTTTTCGTTTTATTATGTTAATTGGTTTTTGCTCGGTGTATGAACTAAAAACACGTAAATTTTGACTTTGAAATGCCAATATGGAAAAACTGGCTGAGCTAATTTATTTGTAAGAGGAAAATGTACAGGCAAGTAACGTCTACAAAATTAACAGTGTTTCATGCAACTATAAAATTATGATTTTTTCCCACTTGAACACCCTTAAAGAGCGTGTTTCACCCCTCGTGTTGTATTCTCATACTAAGTTATTCTCAACAACCGGAAACAAGCAATGCAGCATGACGACAGGAGTGATGGCCGTAGAAATAGAGGCACAATTAGAGTCGCCATTAGACTTCAGATCACCGTCATTTGTGGTCGGATGGATTTTCCAGATATCTGCTGGATACCGGCTATTATCTAGTCAAAACCCTTCCCTCCACGTTCCACCCGCCTTTACAGCATGCAACACGTATTATCGTAGCTATTACTCGTTAACGCTGGCAGGAACTCAGATAAACAGCCTTGATCGTTAGCGATGGCGCACACACAACTGTCGATGCACAGTTTTAGCTGGTGAATTTGCTGGGCACTAGATCCGTCGTCGTAAATAACCACCATAAGCTGAATAGTTTCAATACGAAATGGCTTAAAGAAACCCAGCGAACAAAAGCTTCCAATTTTGGTGTATGGTTTATTAGCAAACATTATTATCACGAACGTGTACGATGGCTGGTAGTACATACATAACATCCTTATTTAAATATATTTCGAGAGTGAAAAAATATTAATTCCTATCTCTAAAATGATAGTTTTTATTGAATGCCTGAAAGATTTGAGTGCATGGTAAATCTCTTATATGCTTTGCTCATGCCGGCAGTTTTTCTTTTAGGAATCGCCCCGTATCTTTGTGACAGAACTTTCCTTACTTGACAAGGCCATACTTAAGTCACTTTAATATTGAACTGCTTGTATTTGATGGCAGGCACGTGAACGCATGGAAGTTCAAATCGTGAGCTGCTCCGAGCCCACAGTGTTTAAGAATGCAACTAGCCAAAAAATTATTTCCTAAAATTTGAGTCACTCTTTGCGGGACATGCAAACAGCATAGAATATAGGCACATTATAGACGATACACAACTTTTTAGGTAAAAACACTAAGAGATATGTTTAAAAATAGAAACATGTCTCTGAAAAACCTGAACAAAGCATTAAGTAAATGAGATTCAGACGAATCGGCTGACTGATAAAGGTATGAAACTAGGACTTCCCGATGCGTATCAGTACTTCTAGGTTGGCCATACGTAGGCCCGAGACAAAAAATTCACCTGTAGAAGACGCGAACAATCACTTACATTTTACATAACCTCTTTTTAACAACTGATTTGAAGAGGAATATTTTTTTTTATCTTCAACACGTATTTATTAAGCGTAAATTCAACATTTTCTAACAATTGTATCGTGCACTCGTACAACAAAGTTAACAAAATACTAAATTAAGTATTAAAATAAATTGAAAACTGCGCTACACGGTGTGGCATCAGTTGACAAACAGAAGTTATGAAATTAATTTAGTTTTAATCACACACTGGACATTTTTGGAAGTGTAGCGTTGTATTTCAAGCAGCAAAAAAACCTCATGCAGGCAACTGTATGATAAAAAGTACGAGAGAAGAGGTATGCTACAAACTGTATAAAATGTTTCTAATACGGGAAACTTGGTTGGTTTGGTTGTTAAAGCTCTTGTTTATTGTTATTTGTTTTCGGCTTATTTATACCGTATGTATGCAGAAATGAATTAGAGCAAGCGAGGTGAAATGTAAATTAAATATTTCTGTTTATTCAAGGAAAATGTGTGTTTAGTACGAATAATATTTTTGGTATTTATTTATAAAGGTTCTACAATGTTAAACACTTACGCTGATTGCAATTAAACAAGCATGATGAACATAAACAGAAATTTACCGGGAATTATTCTTGTGTTGTGTAAAACTGCTGTTTACTATTCTTAAAACTTGTTTGGAAAACCCATGTCAGAAACGTTTTACCATAGATTTTCGCATGAGATTACGCAGCTAAGTATCGTAAGTTACGTGCTATTATTTAATAAAGAAGGAATAATGCAACATTAAGGATGAATTAACCAGTGGCCGATGTTAATTGAATACCAGAGCGTCAAATCAAGTATTCTACAGTAATTTATCACAATTAAATTAATTGTTTGGTCAGCTCTTCACCGTCAACAATAAGTCGTCTGAAGGCATGTTACATTTGTGAGGAAAGCAGTAAGTTTGTTACATTATATTTACAAATGTGGACAATTTTAATTGGTGTCAACTAAAAGTGATAAAATTGATAGCTAAGACACACATTTTGTACGTAAGTCAATAGAATTTATGAAAAGAACAACATGTAATGAAATATGTACTTGTGCTGATACATAGTATGTAGCAATTCTAGAGCAACTGCTCGAAACTGGCTCCATTAGCTGCAATACACATTTCAAGGCGGTGCACCAAACCTCTCTGAACGTTCAGTAGCATTTCCTGGGTGACTGCAACAACACCAGCTTGTATGCGGCCTATTAATTGAACCATATCTTCAGGTTGGTTGTTTTCATACACCACGGACTTCATATGGCCCCACTGAAAAAAGTCGAGAGGATTCAAATCCGAGGACCTTGCTGGATATCTTACGGGTCCATCACGGCCGAGCCAGGCTACATGGCATTCAAATACTGGTTCACATCCCGCCCTCGATGTGCCGGTGCCCCGTCGTGACGAAACAACATCCGTTGACGTAATTGAGGTGGAACCTCTTCCATGAGTTCTGGAAGTACATCACCCAGGGCCGTAAGGTGTGAGTATTTAGTCTGTCAGATAGTAAATACGGTCCTATGATGCGATTTCCTAAAATACCAGCCCACATGTTCACTGACCAGTCCACGATGGCAATGAGGGTTCGCAAGAGCCTAGTAATGGGCATTGTGTATATTTAACACGCCTTCATTTGTGAATGTGGCTTCATCACTCCACAGTACTGATGAAGTAAAATGTGGGTCTTGTTGATCTTGCTGCAAAAGCCACTTGCAATTGTCAAGTCTCGTCGCGCAATGTTACGGACTGATGTATGAGGATCAACATACACTTCCTGCACAACACGTTGAACGTTTACGGGCGTCCTGACAAAACGATTTAGCCTAGTATCATGTCTAGAGGGAGCTAACATTCCTGTTTCTCTGAGACGACGGTCTAGGCGTACAAATACGCTGGAGTATGGATGACGGCGATGTGAATAGCATTCTGTACACACATGTGCAGCAATGTAGGCCACACCTCGACACTCATCAAATATCAGATACATATCTGCATATTCATCCCAAGTGTACTCCATACTGCGTGACAAATTGCATCCAATGTACTACAACACAGCTAACACAACTATTGTCCTACCGGAAACGCGTGTAACATGCTTTTGATGCGAAGTGCCAGGAACTCTACGAGAACGCCAAGTTCTTCCCTATTTACGTATGTAAAATGGGGCAGTGGCAGTCGAATGGCTGTAACGTTCGGCTCTCACAAAGGCTGTTCAGGCTTGATTGTGGTTGGGGTTACTCGGATTTTTGCATGAGAGTATCGTGTATGCAAGATGCCATTGGTAGGTTGGTTTTATTGGGGTTTTCTCACTTCTCACTTTAATACAGGCTCTGCTCCGTACCCACCTTATTTCACCCCGCATCTGTTGTCACAGCTTCGCTGTTAAAGCGGCCGCCTGGTTAATGGGTATATTTGTGTGTGTTGAGACGACAATTTGGTGCTACGAGCAGCACAGGCCGACACACGTATTGTGATATCGCCCCCATGGCCAAAGTCGTAAACGCGCTTGTAGTGTTCCTGCTGTAATGTTTTTACAATGGCGACCGTATGATTTTACACATCAGTAGCAAAAGCCAATTTTACTGCAGACCTCAATTTTGAACGAATCCGTTGCATGTATCTTAAGAAACAACTCCCCTGAAAACAGTATTATTTTTAGCTGGGGGCTATTTTGACAGGAGACATACTGAGATTCTCATCTAATTTCTTACCGTTGCAATTTGAAACACGTCGCGACAAAAAGTTGGCACAGAATTTACGTTGTATTTTGTACATGTGTAACACATGATGGAACACTAATTTGGTGTTTATGCTGGTGACCTCTCTGACGCTACACTCATACCAACTTAACGTAGCACCACCTGAGAAGGCACTTTAAGTTGCAATTCCTGAATAAACATGCATTATATATACAGGCATGTGTGAGTGGCGCAGCGCTCACTTGACTGAATAATACCGACAAAACTGCATTAATTCAAAATCTTAATTTCATGTTTACCGACGTACAATATAATATATTTCTGAAAATATTTTTTTTTATTTTCAGTCACTCTTAAAATAATATCGCTACTCGTTAAGAGTCGTCATTAATACCCTAGTGTACTCATGCTAAACACACATAAGACCTTTTCAATTAAAGGCGCCTCCTACATGCACGTTATAGGCTAAGAAATGACGGAGACATTCTTCTGGCAACCTTGGAACGCACATAAAATGCCGCATCACCTTACCGATCCAAGCGCTGAACTAGCGTGCCAGGTTCCCGACCAACTGTTTTATTCTATGGAAAACTAAGCGGTGACCATAATTTTATTGGTAAAAAGTCTCAAACTAAGTTCAGTGCAGGTCGCAATCTGAGTTTCACATACATCCGGTTAGTACATTTTGAAGTCTGAAAAGGCCAATTTTAACTTTATTGGAGGGCTTATAAACAGTACTTTTAATTAGCATGGAGTCTTAACAATGATGTTCCGACCTTGTCTGAAGTTTGTTTTCTTTTCATATATTGGCACAATTGACATACGTGGAATATTTTTATAGAATAAACCTGTTTTCGAACACATTACAACGCATTTGAGGCGTAGGGTAGGCGGAGGTCTTAAGGATGCTCCTTGCCTTGGAGCCCTGTCAAGTGAAAGGATAGAGGTTTACATGTTAAATTATGTACAATATCACTCAGTGCCTGTCAAATCTATACACAGACTTTTTTGTTTATCTCGGTGCGGCCCAATTCACTAAGGATCATTTAGGCTATTTTCTTAATACCTAGAAAATTACGAAAAAAATAATAAGTATTTTCACACATAAAACACTCGAAAATACACTGAAAATTATTTTAACTAAATTTTTATTACTGTAACAATATTTTTCTCATCTCAATGCAGAAATCGGTTTTATTCGAAAACGATAACTTGAAAGGTGACCGAGACACACGTTATACAAATGTATATGTACATTTTTATAATTTCTCTCGCCATAGTTCCGAGGTAGGCAGTGCCTTAAGAACAGTCATTAAGATACCGCGTCGTACCACCCCTTAAAATGAACAGTTGTCCCTTTAAGGGAGAAGTTTCATTTAAATCGTGCTTTAATTAAGTTTCTTCATAACATAAATGATATGTTAATTTAAAGAGAAAGCTAATTAGGAAAAGAGAATGTATTAACAATTATTTTGTATCATATTTGCTTACATATCTTTACTGTTTTATCTGTGTATTCGTAAGTAGAGGTTAATTAATTATTTGCTGATTTCAGTCACACGCGAGTAAATATAAACAACAGTCAGCGCACTCAAGCTAAAAATTCCCGTTGAATAATGCTTGATGTCACTATTGGCTCTGAATTTCAAAATGCAAACACAAAACTAGTAAATCTAAGATACTACTTCCTTAAGAAACTGCATAGTTTCCCACCAAAGTTCTAATTACGAACCAACACTACATTAAAAACTACAGAAATTGCTTTATAGTTACTAAGTGTGACGAAGTGCCAGATGACTTTCGCCATACGCGAGAGTGGCTAAGGCACCCTCGTACGACAAGCGAGTGAAGGGATACGAACGTTTTCAAATTACTAGTCACATATCGTCGTTAAGTGCCACTTTAAAAATTTGGTTTGGTTTGCTTTGCTAATTTGTGTAATTATGGAGAGTGACTTGCAGTTTTAATTGGCTAAAACGAGTCGCAATTTTAGTGAAAATTGTCCAATTTTCATTTCAATCGAGTGGTCAATTACATAGTTACTATGGGTTGTTCGTCGTAAGGTAAATGTCTCCTTCCAGCCGTTATGTACATGTGTGCAACCTAATGCCATGTAATAAGTAAACACAACACGTATGCATTCTTACCACTACTATCAAACGTTACCGTCTAAAAATATAATAACATAGATTTATCAGTGGTTAAAGCGTGCCGAGATAGTCTAAGGATTCAATTGACCTAGTTTACTGCAATGGAGTTCAAACTGTAAATCTGTTTAAAAATAAAATACTCAACAGGTTAAGTTTAAAGATACATTTTAAAATAAGAATTCTAACTAAAACTTGTTGAAGAATACTGCTGTTAAGATAAACTTTGTTAATTTTAACAAACTTTACATAGCCTATAAAAACGTGTTTTAAAAGTTTAAATTTAGGAAAACTTAACACAAGAAAATATATATTTTTAAATCCTTCTTGCTACAACCTTTCTGAAGATATTTACGTAGACCACTCTTTGGTTGAAATTACCATCATTAAAATATATACATTTAGAAGTTATTATTTTTATAATGAAACCCCATTTAAATTTCGTGGCAGTAATCTAGGGTGTCAGAGAATTGAACATATGCTAACACTGCTATGAATAGCCTGTAAGCGACGATATTTGGTCACCAAATACTTGTTCGGAGGGAAATGAAACAACTAGAAAACACGATCAGTCGTGACACGTCCCTTTCAAGAGATATTTTCACGCCCCAGTTGAGGCAAACGAGCAAGTTGAGGCGGCAAGCGGAAACAAGATATCCCATCCATTACGCTGGGGAAGTTGCGGCGCGGCGTTATCTAGCACGCCTGGCGGGGCAGGCAACCTAGTCGCACGCCGGTGTTGGGCGTGCAGCATCACCGTGACGGCTCAGGGGCCGGGGCCTGTCCGGGCGCCTCCTGCCTCCCTCGCTCCAGATTGATCGTGGCGCCGTGATCAATGCTCGAAACACAGAACCGTGGCTGCAGGAACCATCGCAGGGATGTGGGAGGAGGAAAGGTCAACGCTGCTCTCGGCAAACACCGTGCGTCCACGTCATAGGCAAGACTGTTTTTAACTTTTCGTTGACTAGAGTTCATCACTCGTTAAAGGATTGGTGCATGGAATACTAAAACATTGTTAAACTGCACATCGGGCCTTTTAGAGTGGCCACTGCACAGGTTACGTTTCCTGACAACAAAACTGATAGTTGCAACTGTATTTATGAGGGGTTTGTGAGGACTGTAAAAATTGACTTACATTTTCAGAATGTCCATTCGTAAGCACACGTTTTATGACATATAATTATCAATGAAAAAGAAAATGAAAATAAAAGCTTAACTTATTAACTTGAAGTATTTATAATACTGACTTGACAAACAAGTAGTTTCCTAGAATGAAACGATGTTTTGTATCAAAATTATTCATTCCGATAAAAAACATCGTTTCACTCTAGGCAACTACATATTGGTGAAATTAGCCATTTAAGTACCTGAAGTCATTAAGTAAGGCTTAAAATTTTCATTTTCTCTTCATTAAAAATGATATGTCATAAAGCACGTGATCACGAACGTGCATTAAAGTGTTCGGGAACTTCGTAAGTCCTCACAAACTCCTCATAAATGTAGTTGCAACTACCAGTTGTGTTGCCACTCCACGTAACATATGCAGGTAATCACAATGGCTACTATAAGAGACAACATGTGGGGTTTAACAATTTTTCGTATTTCCATAAACCGATCCCCGTAATCATTCAAACTAATACGAAATATTAAAAAAAGACGGAATAAATATAACACATTTAACTTCGGCGTTACGCAAAGTAACATATCAAATAAACGTGATTTTAATGTTGGAAGCCTACTTCTTTGCAGTACTTGCTCCGTGAAAGTGATATTTGCATCACGCAGGAAGAAAATTACGTAAGTGAATTTCTGTATGAAGCATGACATTACATTCTTCTGCAAGGGCACACAGACAGTCCTTTGTAAAATGTTTGTCTCGATCAGTACTACCAGCCGTCTTTGCCGCATTTGTGCGCCACGGTAAACATAAAAACACAAACATATTTTAAAAATAATATATTTAATTATTGCAAACTCAAGACTCTCATGTAGCGCTATGAGAGTAGTTATACAATTCTTTTAAAACTGCCCAAAAATTAAATTTAGGCATTGTGGGTCCAAATTAAGTCACACCTACTCTCAAAGTAATTATGTGAACCAGAAATACACAAGAGGTCCACATAGGTAAATTTCAAGACATCGCGTCGGTTTGTCGTTTGGAGGACACTTAAAAAAAGTTTCTTAATCTTTAATCATTAATTTTCTTTGCTTTCTGAGATAAATTTTTCATAGCACAGCATCAATTTTGTTACAAATAAACACGTGTAGATTAAAACATGCTTATGTTCCATTAGCGTACATTAGTGAACAATTATAATTTTTTTTTCAGATTACATATGGATCCTCAATAGCTTACACAAATTTTTATTTATAAATTCGCAGGGTGGTTATATATAAATTTGTAGAAACATAAATAAACAATAGGCGCAATTACAATTACCATACGTAGACAATAACTGATTACGCAGTTATGAACTTGCTTTTTGAGTGTAACCATCACTTTTCTCCTGAGTAACGTGATTATATTAGAATATTCTAACATTTGTTGACTACCACGGATAAGTAACCATTACGAATATTACAATTACTGTCACTTTTGAATGACAATACTTACGTACTAAACTTCATTGTTGTTGTTTATAAAAATTATCTGTTTCTGAATTCACGCAAGCGCAATGTTCGTATTTTACAGAATACGTTATCGTAAGAATTTCACCTACTTGTTAAGAACAGGAAAAGCTTAAATAATTATCAAATAATTTTAAAAAGGAGTAATAAATGCACTATATGTTTGACATTTGAAACTAACCTAGTTTTATTTGAATACCATAAATGGAGAAATTTTCTCAGACAGTGAACAATGAAAGAAATGAGCCGAGACATAAGTGTGAACAAGTTAAGGTTGTTCAAGTGGGGAAAAAACATAATTTTATATTTGTATGAAATAGTGTTAGTTTTGTACACATTACTTGAGAGTACATATACCTCTAACGGAAAAAAATTAGCTCATCTAGTTTTCCTGTAATGGCATTTCAAATTCAAAATTTGCGTATTTTTACTTCATACAAAACTTGAAAACCAGTAAACATAATGAAATGAAAAAAAATTATATCAAAACTACGCGTTACTGTTTATGGCCTGTAGCATTTAAAACCCGTTACAAAAAAATGTTTATGTTAAATATAAAATTTCAAAATTTAAATTTTTTTTGGTATTTTTAGAAATTTATTTTAAACACAGAAATATTTCATAATGTGTTTGTATATGCTTCAAGCCGTAGACGGTGACGTGTAGTTTTGATGAGATTTTTCCCATTTCATTATATTTACTGGTTTTCAAGTTTTGTATGAAGTAAAAATATGCAAATTTTGACTTTGAAGTGACATTACGGGAAAACTAGATGAGCTAATTTTTTTCCGTTAGACGTTAATGTACTCTTAAGTAATGTCTACAAAACTAACACTATTTTATACAAATATAAAATTATGAATTTTTCCCCACTTGAACAACCTTAAATTCCCTTCACGAATAGTGGGCTTAGTCAAATTTAACTTTTTCCTACTGGGTAAAGGACTCCTACATCACTCTCAAAGATTTAAGGACCGCATCTTTTTTCTCCGTTTCCCGTAGCAAGCGTGGTCACGGCTGTGGAGAGGAATCTGGGTAAGAGGCAAAGTTAGGAGTGGTATATGCTTGTGGAAACTTTCCTTGCCTCGACGAAGATGCTTCAGGATCGAATTTCCGCAAACATTTCGGGAGAACCGTTGTCGTCTCCTTGAGTTTGGCTCGCGGTCTTAGCAGGAGCGGTAATGCATCAACCCGTACAGGAAGGGGATGGTTTGGGAGGGTGAGGGGCGGGGAGAGACGCCATGACCGATGAGGCGACGTGGTGCAATGTTGCTTGCTCAAGGAGAATGTGGGAAGCATTGAAAGTCCAGGCAGGAGTCGGGAAGGAACCAATCCACTCGAGTGCTCAACACGGATGCCGTTTCAACGCTCGAAGAGAGACTGCACGAGAAAGTTTAAAAAAAAAAAATCCCCGTTAAATACAACTACCCTAGCCTGGAACCAGACGAGAATAATTGCTACGTTTTACCCCACGACATCAACGATCAAGCTTTCGAATGGCGTTAATTTTTCTCTCTCCTGATAAAACTACGTCTTTGCTGGAAGGCAATTCCCTGTTGCTCTATAGTAAATAAGTGATCACTACGAAGGCTCATCTTAAGTCGTTCGTTCAAGGCTGCGTCTACCAAAACTGCGTTAACCCCAGCAATGGTACTTAAATTATATCTCAATAGATAAATTGCAATAAACATAACTCTACTAAACAATAGTCTTCACGACGTATCTTACGAAATAATGTGATATAAAATAGAGTTTTAAAGCATTATATTCGCTTATAACTATGCTGTGAAAGTAAATTTTAGGTTGAATTCTATATATTGTGTTAATAATATAAATTTCAAGGTTTTTGAGTGTCATAGCACTGATTAAGACTTTTAATATAGAATAATTCCGTTTGAAGGCGTTATGTATACAAATTTTTCATTCAATACCTAATTGAAACTCTTAAACAGCACTAGTTTAAAAAAAATAACCATTGACTCATAAAACGTTCGTACTATTGCATTAACATTTTAATCTGCTATTTATAGACGAGTCACCATCCTAACAAAATGTTTTCGCTGTTCTAATACTAAAAATAGCTACATATTTAAAGCTAAATTTTTACTGCGGTCTGATAATGAACGTAGGTTCCTTAAAGAACTGTGGTGAGTTAACTTTAAATGGAATCTGTAACTAATCACTGATTGTGTGTAGTTTCCCACTGATTAAATTTTTTTAAAGGTCTCTATTGGGAATCTATCCAAAACTACAGATTGCATCACTGAAGTAAATTTACTTATTGAATCAGCAACATTCGATGATCGAAAAAGTAAGGTAAGAAATTTGTACCCAGATGTACAACATATTGTGTAATTTTACATACGAAGTACTCCTGAGTTTTCTACACGACTTCAGAAGTTCAAGAAAAGTTTGCGCCAAAATTAATATAGTGAGCAATTGTAGCGGGAGCAGAACTGATGAATGATTTAAATTCAACTCATTCTTTTTTTTTTAATGTTTGAAAAAAAAATGACTTTAAAAAACTCTGCGTTATATTGAGAACTGTTCAAGTCATCGTTAAAAATATTTTATACCCTAGAATTACATACGGCAAATCTAAAACAATTTCGTTAAAACATGAAAAAGATCGTAAAAACTAATTACAACAAAGCTTTCATCTAAAAACTTACACATCAAACAATGTCATACGGATAAACTGTTCGCGGTCCACTCTGGAACGATTCTCTTTGATACTTTGATATTTTCATTTACAGTTTTCCCCGTAACACCAACCAGATAGCAATCAGAAAATTACGCTAGCCACTGGAATGCATCGTTAAGTCTCTATCAGGATACATGGTTGAAAATAAATGGTGACACTCGCTAACGTTCTTTTTTTTTAATTGATCAGTACGAGAGTATAACAGAAGTTTATGCCAGCACCCTTCCAATCTGTCAGCTACGCAGCAGCGAAGGTCGTTACAAACACAAAATCAAAATGATATGTCATATTCGTTGTTGCTAAGGTTTTGGGCTAAGCTACAACCTAAGATGATTACCAATTTATTATTTTTGTCATTTTTTATGTATTTGACGAAGGACACAAGAGTTGAGTTAAGCATATGAAAATGTATAGGTAAGGGGAACAGACAACAAGGCCAAACATTTCCTACATAGAAACACAAATTTTGCTGCGGAAATGAAATGTTTTGATTAAATAATTTTAATCCCTGCACGTAACTTTCTTGAGAAAAAATATTCGTATAAACAGTATAGTAATGTGAACAAACAAAACTGTATCATCGTTCAAATACTTCAGCAGTAATATTTTATGGTAAAACTATTTGCAGTTTTTAAAGCCAATCTTTATGTCTTAAAAAATATTTTCTACGCCACAAAAAAATAACGTAAATTGGGGAGAATATAAACATTGAAGGAGACATAAATTCATATCAAAATTATCAGTATAAACTGTGATTTGACAACTGTGTTTTAAGAATAGGTAAGGAAAGTCAGGAGTAAGTCAGAGACTTGTTTATAATTTTGCCCCATGGAGGTATTAGTTTATGAAGTGGCATATGCCGTACATTTCAATGGTAATCGTGTGAAGCCGATCATTTTCAAACATTTTCGAACCGCGCATGCGCAGGATGTTATTTTTCATGAGTCGTGATATTTTGGGTGGCAAAACAATATCAGAAAGCAATGTAATTATGTAATTTGTTTTACAAAAATTCGCGCAAATTCTTAATTTGAATCGTACACAACAGTTTACCATTGCTTCAGAAATATAAAAAAAAAACCGAATTGGCTCTCGCTGTGTGTATGTACTTTATAAACTTGATGAATTTAAATAAAAGTTTCTTACCTGTACAAAGATAATCCTCCGCAACGATCGAATCTGTTTGTAAGTCCAAGAGCTGCACAAACTTTCACCATAATGTGTAGTTAACAAAAAATTAAAACATTTTCTTCCAGCTCAATGCTATGTTTACATGTTTTTGCCACACTAGCTCTACCCTTGTCTTTAAACGTCGTCTGTTGGTTGGCTTCAAATTTGCTCAAAGTCTTCCACTCCATAGACTAATACCTCCATGTTTTGCTCCTATTCACCACGTTTTACGGTAACATAATTTAGCCATAAAACATTTTCGAAGCTAAAGTTACGACTTTAAAACTTTAATTTTTCAAAAACTATTATTTCTTACTGCAAGATAAACCGCCACAAAGGTATTTGCTATGCATATGAGATTCCAAACTTTAAATTCCGATTGGGTTGAATCACACCGAAGTGAGAAAATGTATGCACAGGATACACGTTAAACTAACTCGTATACGTGACGGAATTTTAAGAAAATACTCTTAATTATCCATCACTATTATTAGAAACAGTAACTGTAACGTGAGCGTTTATATATATATATATATATATATATATATATATATATATATATATATATATATATATATATATATCACCGTACTTATCTGTGAAGATATGAAACTACAATTTAATATTTTTGTGTAGCATTCTCGACCAAACAATCTTCCAAAGTGCTTACTTTACCGCGAACAGCCTATGAGAAAACATGCGTATCATTCGTGCCCAGCGACCGAAAATTTTACTTCAAGATTGCGGTGGTTTCTTCTCGAAATTGCCGAGCGTAAAACACGCCCCGACGGCCACAGGAGATGTCTCGACATGGCAGCACGTGCCGACATGCTGGGTTTCATTTCCAGGGAATGTGCGCCCCGAGGAAGAGACGTTCTACGGAGATCCTTCCTCTCTGCTCGCTTGTTTACTGCGCGCCCTGCTCTGCTCCGCGCTTCATACCTCCTTGGAACACGTCTGCCAACCCCCACCCTTCCCTCTTCTCATCCCCAGTGGTATCTGCTCGCACTACGACACACTCCTCTTCCAGCTTCCTGCGCTGGTGTTTGTCCTGGCGGCAGGGATGAACATACTGGGAAAGGCAGGAAGGGAGTGGTCTCCGCTCAATAATGTATTCTCCACAACCCGCGTTCGAATTCCAAGACCGTTACTGCTATCAGTATTTTTTTACGCCAGAAATAGGCCAGCTACTTCCTACGGCAAGGTACTAGGACCACTGAGATATACACTGCAAGTCGATTTTTGCACTTCTGCAAAGCACCCACTTTAGAATCTCGTTAATAACATCATTTTCGTAACTGTACATACAAAGAGAAATTTTTCAATTCATTTTTGTGAAATGTATAAATATAATATTGTTAAAAATATATAACTCTGCAGAATTAGTCTATTTTGTACAGGAAGACACTTATATATTCTTATATTTCCTGTTTAAAAGTTTAAAAAAAACTACATTTTAAACATCCTATAAATTTGTAAATATAAACTATGGCAAATACCTTACAAATAATTTCTTATAAAACTTACAAACATTTTTTTCTGCACACAGTCGTTGTAAATAAAACGAAGACCCTTTTCTAACAAAAAAGTACTTGGTACTTGATAACAGTTGCATTGTAGTTCGGTGGCGCGGCGAGATTTATCTCGTAAATTTATAGAAAGAGGTCACGGATTAAAGTGTTCGCAATCATAGACTGAGCGTGCAGAGTTTCACCACAAGACGTAGCAACAAAAAACTGTAAAATGTGTAAAAAATAACTGCATACGAGCAAGAAACACTCAAGTAGTATCACACGTATGTGTTGTTTGCCAGTGTCTGTTCGTCAACTATTATTTATACTGAAATTTTCAACAAACGAAAATTACTTAAGCGATTAATTCTCAGTCAACTTAGAAATTCTTGCGAAAATACAGGAAAATGTACACAAACATGAGGTACACACGACACGTACCTTTACATCATAAAGTGACTGGGCAGCCGTTAAACGTGGCGACTGCAGGCAATTTGAGTGCACTGGCTGTCACTGTAAACTGTGTCGTACTTTACATAAACATTTCGTTGAAAACTTAGTTTTAAAAAATAGCCCTAAAATTATCATTGTAAAAAAAAAAAAAAAAACAAATATCGTACATTGTAGCAACTATTAAGAGACAGTCTTTTTCGTTAGATTCTCAAATAATTTCTTCTAAATATTTTTGTAGTATCGCAACATTTTTGGAAACGAATCTACAATTATTTTCAAGTACAACACAATTTCGCTAAGAGCAACACTTAACGTAGCATGGGAATACGTGTTTTTTTTATCAAGGTTTACTACTGGCTCGGAGCCTTCAAGAACGAGATAAAAAAAAAGTGACCAATCCATTCTCTTACGTATCTCATATGTACAAGAGTTCAAAATCTTAGCTTCTTCTCAAATGAACACGCAAATTATCTAGGTCTCTTGCATACTTCTGACAGGTATGCGGGATTTAATATGGCCAATTATACGCATCTCACGGCGCAGTAAAACCCACAGACAACATTTTTGGTACTGTTATGGATTTATATTAAAATTACTATGTATCAGAAATATATTTTCTCCCGTAGATTTTTGTGCCTGAGCAGCAGTTTACTTGGCATGAGTTAGTATGATATACAACGATACAACAGAGAGGCAATGAAAATATTTCGGAGTAGACGTATTGTACAAAGACAGAGAAAAGTACACAGTAATGTATTCTGAAATAACCTCAGGCATATTTGTTGGATACGTTCCAATATAGTATCTGCGTATGCAATATTCTTATACGTTATTCTTCTGTTCCCAATTGACTGGGACAGTAAGGATCATGGTACGCCGAAGGTATTCGTTAGTTTTTCGCCTGGAAATAATTTCACCATATCAGATAGTCGTTGGCCAGTCTTACAAGGCATAACGTGCTTCAGTGTTTTGGAAAAAGTTTTATTGTAAATATTTTCAATATTTACCACTCTGCTATAAAGAGAATATTCATTTTGTCTTTATTACGCTTGTTTAGGAGTTCTTGATCCTTACCAGGAACTGTCTTGGCTGTAGTCAATTGAAGATAACTAAAGGGTGTCATATATTAAATCGTAAATAAGAATTGAATACATACTATTAAAATTACCTGCAGTTACTTAAAAAGTTATTAATGTCTCTACAAGGATACACTGTTAAAATGCCCGTATATTGGTAGTATAGTTCATAAACGGAAGTAGGGCCGTGAAAACCAAATACGGAAAAGTCTTGTAAACATGCACTACGGAGTTCATACGTAACATTTCCGTAAATATATGCACATATTCACATAAATAAATGTTAGATTTATGGATTACGGATCCGTAAATATTACAGATAAACTGTAAGAATATTTCCTCCGAATATATACCTTTATAGAAATGCTATTGTAGTGTTACGGAATACGAACTTTTACGTATCATTAATTTGTATTTACAGAAACTTCCGTCGAATAAGGAAAATATTCCCGTGAATTTACGGAGAAATTTTTACCTGTACTAATCTGTTAATCAGCGGAGAAAATTTTTCACAGCGTACAAAGGACTTACAACACACACACTTGAATTGATGACCGGCTGAACGCATGAGTAATCCACGATGGTTGCAAAAACTACCTTGTATTTTGCAATTGCGACTGAAAAAGTTATTCATTACGAACAGAAGGTGAAAGTTTTATTAGTTTATTTTTAAAAAAATGCGCGTCGTGAAAAGGAAAGTTACGTATTTGGGATTTCTGAAACAAATGACGAGTGTCGATAAATTATCTCTCTGCAGGGTTTAGCGAACACGAGCTGATCTGTTAGACATTTTTGACCTCCGAGCACAACGGTTGTTTGAGTGTATGTATGCATGTGTGTATGCATGAGAGTGAAAGAGAGAAAGGAAGAGGAAGACAGACAGAGAAAGTGAGAGTGGCCAGACGCGAGTACTTACTGACAGTGGATGAACTCGACTGCAAATATTCCATTCGCAGCAGGCACGGGGGTGGAGGGGGGGGGCACGATCTACTCCAAATGAAAAAGAACGGGAAAACAAATCCGATATGACAGCGTGCCGAACTCTGCAGCAATAATACGTGTTTTAATTACTATGGACGCTCCACAGCTCAGAGGATTTTTTTTTTTTTACACTTTTCACAGCACAAAGGTTATCCAATCACTACGTTATTAAGGCAAGGTGAGGAAAGCCGGTTCAGTACACAGACGATGAAAAAATATACTTGTTACGATAAATTGATGCGAGCTGACAAGCTGCAAACGCCAGGGAAATCACCAGTTTCGCATCACACTTATGCCCTACGTCATATCATTATTCTACTTGACTCAAGACTCCTGGTATAATGTACAGTTGGTCACGTACCAATGAATATTTCTTCGAAACAGTGGCAAAATTATTAAGGGTGCTGCCTATCCAAGAGTCATAGTGTGAGTAATAATAGGGATGTACAAGTTGAATTCAATTAAAGGGCCCGCCTACTTAGCGCCTTAGCGGCCGTCCGACCTCATGGACGTGGAGTTTTCCCCTACGAAAGCGGGATTGGGTCAACCCCTGTTGTGGAGGAGGTTGTCTCTCGCTCTCTCTGTTGTCCTCTCGGCTCGGCCTCGCGAATTCTTCAATTTTCCACAGCACTGGCTGCATATTTGCGCAGGACCAAATTTTACAAGAACAAGATTTCCTCAAAATTTGCAGTTGTTACAAGGTACAAACAGTCACGGGATCGAAAGCTAAAGGATAGATCTACTACGGTTAAATGTTTTTGAGTAAAAATAATAAAAAAACGGCATTACACAAGCCAGAAAAGGCACTAATTTTTAATATTAAGGCCCTATTTTAGATTACTTAAGAAACTGAAACCATTTACCCTTAGTGTGAGGTACCTTAACATCTTTTATATGTCAAACACACAATCTCACGACTAATATTTTCTGTGAAAAAACTATTCTCCTGAACCTCTACATCACAACTTTCATGGCAGGTAGGCGGGTCCCTTAAGGCCATGATCTTTCATGAATCATGTATACTGTTATTTTTATTTTATTTTTTTTCATTCTTGAACGAGAAAAAGTACCGAAAACTGCAGCACATTTCTGTTCAAAATTGTACATCTATGTAGTCTAATTTTTTCTAGAAAAAAATGTTTATTTGGTTAAATAGATAATTTGTTGAATTACTTTAGTTAGATAATGAACTGAATCAATTTTGTATCTTGTCTTTAATTAACATAGTATACACAGTTTTTAACCAAACAGTGCCACAGTTTTTCGATATCTGCACTCGCTTAGGATTTAAACAACAATTATCGTAAAAACATCAGAAGCAACTAAGTATCTGTCGGACCTGCATACTTAAATGCAGCCACTGGCATTTTGTTCATCTCTGTACGGCCCACTTTTTAATAGGACATTTAAATCTATTTTTACAGTACCCTGATAACTGTGAGCAAATAAGTATTTACGTCCATACAAAGCACTCAGAAAAACATACTCAAAAATACATGATTTTACACGTGGGTGCATATAATAATTTAAATGTATACATGAATGCTAATTTGACTTACTTTCATCTTAGCTTTCACAACGGGTTTGTTTAGTTGAAACACTTTTCCGAACGTGTGTACGAAGTTTCAACGACAAAAGTTTCTGTGCACATCCACCAGCTCTACGGACATCTCTGGCCAGTTTAACCGGTGGTTACATCAGTGAATTGTCGATTACACGGTCTTGTACGTCGCCCGTCATACGCAGAGCGCGTCACACGTCACATGGATATGCCAGTGGCCGTGTAGGTCGAGGGTCTTGACCGCGGTAAACCTGAGCCGGAGCGCAAATACAGCCCCGGTAATTGCCGCCGTCGTCAAACTAGCTCAATCCAAGTATCCCGTTACCAAATGTCAGCAACTACAACTAGCCCTCCCCCGTCGCCCTCCGGCGAAACTCGTCTCTAAACTCTATCCGTTTTCAATATCCACACTACGAACCTCTGTCCTCTGTTTATCAGGGGGCCGCGGTCAGACCGCGCGCCTCCCACCTAGGCGATCAGGGTTCGATTCCCGGCGGGATCAGACCCTGGATTTTCGCATGTGGGAATCGTGCCGGACGATGCCGTTGGTTGGCGGGTTTTGTCGGGGATTTCCCGTTTCTCCGCCTCTTCATTCCGGCACTGCTCCATACCTCGCATCACGCCTCACCAACGCTAAATACTCAATGTTAAGCGCCGACCAAACTCTCTCTCACTCTGTTCAGCAAATGTGAGACGCGGGCGGCAGACATTTGGAATGATTTACTAGGCATATGCTCACATTTATGTATTAAGAGGAGTCTGTGGCAATTTCAAATTTCCACGTTTGAAGTGTGGAAACAGCGGAGCGATAAGAACTACAGTACCGTACTCGTAGAGATGCATATCGCCTTTATTCACGTTTGCGCCAAAGTTGCATGCAAGGGTTTTGTTGAAGTATTTTAAGCTTTTAATCGACGCCCCTGAAATATTATTTTTGTATAGTATAAAGTAAAAACCAATGCAAGCTTCTCGTTCTGCACTTTACAAATACAGGTGATGTTTCGTAGTTATCATTCTGAAGACGTTTTAAGCCACTCTGATAGGCCTGGAAATCATGTTTCTAACAAGCACGCTGATTTTTTTAAAGTTATAGAAGCGTGGTGTGAAGTGTGTTTTTCATAGATAAACATAATATAAATAAGTTAACAGGTTTCGCGTAAAAAAGAATACGCGTGGCAGTCTATAACACCACACATGCGCCAAATGAGTACTTCTCTTAGGGTGTGTCGCGTATAGTATAATTTATAGTACGGTCTTACGGGAGCAGTTTCCTTAAAATAGTGTTTTCAGCTTAATTTCTCAGTAACATTAAATGCTACGTAAGTAATTTAAAACAAAACTTAATTAGAAAGTAAAAAAAATGTCAATAGTTATTTTAATATTATATTTGTTTACGTATCTTTACTGTTTTGATCTGTGCTATCTTAGTTAGAGATCAACTAATTATGTACTGACTTCAGTCTCATATCAGTAAATATACATAATAGTCAGCTCACTTAAACTTAAAAAAAAAAAAAAGTGTTTGATAATGCTTTATGCCACTTCTGGATTTGATTTTCAAAATTAAGGCATGAATATAAGTTATAAGTAAGCAAACATACAATCAATAAAACTACGAAATTACCTACTTAAGGGCGGCGCAAATAAAAAAGTTTTAATATTACATTCGTACCAAATCAATACTTACACTTTAAACGACATTCCCCCCGTAAATAATGATAAACGTTTCGAATAGGTGTGCTAGAATTCTCATTGACCCACTTAAATACAAACATGTAGATAAAGAAGACCGTGTGTTACACGTAAGCATTACTTTGATGTATAAGCAATATTAAGCTGTCCATCTCTCTACAGGTCAGACATAAATTTATTTTTGTCCTATGGATAACCACATGCCTGAAATATTCTGTGGTTTCCTTGGATACAGGGTATAATTCAAACACATATACGTATGTGCTACTTTTTCAAAATAGCATGAGGTATATATACAGATGATGGTATATCGCAAAAATATTTTGTGCCAAAATACTCTTAAACCACTGTAGTTTCTCGCAACATACGTCTGACACATATTAGCGGTCTGTAAGCCAATAACAGCACCAAATATAGTAACAGCGAGATTCTTATAGGCTCAGTCAAGTAGGGTAACAGCTCCACGTACAAGCGTAAAACCAGTAATCTTCTGGTAAGTTGAACGTGCGTTGAAACCTAGCAAACAGTTAAATGTTTCCCGCGATGAACCATCATCTCCAGGTATATATGAACCCTCCTTAAGGACTCTAAGCCAACAAGTTCCAGGCCCTGTCATGCCACTCTACTGTGTTAACAGTCAAAGAGGGATTGATGCAAGACCACAGTTAACATATAGCTAGGGCCACAATTTTGTCGCGAAAAGATTTTTGCCCCAATTTGTTTCAGAGACTCACGTGCACATCGGCAGTTCTGTTTCAAGGTTATTGGCAGCGTGTCTATGTTCAGACACGTTTCTCATTTGACTGCACCAATCAGAATAAGATTATTGTGAGTCTGTACGTCTATAATTTGCCAAGGCCAGTGAGAGTAAAATCATCCAACCACAGACGATGTAGCAGACCTGCAGGTGTGCACATGACGCATCGAAACCAAATGTTGCAAAAATCTTTTCGCCATAAAATCGTGGCTCTACCTATAGCTTATCTTTGAAGTCTAGCCTATACAAGTCAGTGAACCGGCGATATTTTTTCTCATTCTGTTTGCATGTAGAATGCATAAGATTTTTACTGATCCTTACGTCTAGTAACAGTGGAAAATAAAGAAATGTTTAGTGATAGCACATTAAAAAAAACAGTGTCGCGCCTCGCGTCTTGTAAAACTGCATTACCACGATTGTTGTTATAGTCTGTCTCACATAAGAATTCCATTTTTTGACAGTTCTGAAGACTATCATGTGTACAAATTTCTACAGGAAAATACTTTAAATTTTGATAAACTGGACAGTTTGAGAGCCAGCTGAGTTTGTTTGTGCAAAAGTCACTTGCGTCAGAGGACAACACAGCTTATTTCATGGAAACAGCTGTAAAAAGAAATGCCA